>CM070838.1:25746029-25753529 GCA_036326025.1 Chrosomus eos
GGATGGGTGGGTGGATGGATGGGTGGGTGGATGGGCGGAATGGATGGATTAATTGAATTAATTTGCAAACAAGTGTGTATTGGAGGAAGCAGTGCAGGAGCTGATGTGGATCTCAGTGCAGTAAGTGTTGGCTAATTGTTATTTTGGAGTAAAGGACATGCATCCTTTATGGGATCTCAGCTTCCAGGTAACAGGAGAGTTATGTTTGCTTTATCAGGAGCAACGGAACAAAGACATCCTCCTCCAAACACAATGCTCTCCTTCCCTCTGCCGTGTACTCACACACTCCTCTTCATTCATGTTTTATATACACACACACACACTCGCTTAGCGTCTTTAGCTTTAGTTCTTCCTGAGCTATGTTTGTTATTGTTTGTATTGAAATTCCCAGGTGTCTTCCCGTTCCTTTTCCGCTGCGGTGTTCCGGCTCGGAAAACTCTGCATCAAATTCTCCAGCATGACTCAGATGCTGAAAAGGGTATCCCCTCTTCTTTCTTTCTTTCTTCTCTCTCTCTCTCTCTTTCTTGTGGTGCAGAACAATGCTGGTTGTTAGCGCTCGCACCTTTGATGACACACACTGAGGCACACGAGTTCTCCTGCCGCTGCCAAACTCCTCAGAAACATCTGGAAGATTACAGGAGGCCTTCACAGCGCTCAAAGGCGTCTAAAGCCCAAACTTTATCCTTGGGTTTAGCTATTAACTATATATAAACTTCAACATGAAGTTTTCATAAAACTCAATGAGTACAATGAAACAAACGATAAGCTCAGGCAAGAACTCTACAGGAGCGACCTGTCTGGGCTTTCCTGCCAAATTTATGCAAAAATTTATAGAAGAATGTTTTCCCGCAGGGTTTCATTAAATATCATTCTCTCTGTGTCTATTATTTATGAATTGCCAATTACTTTCCACCGCAGATGTGTCATGCAGTTTAAAAATGTAAAAACATGCTTAATTAAGTCTGCTTAAATGTATTGTATGAGTTTCTGTTACTTTCACTGTTCATTAGCTGTATAAATTAAATATGGGTCTTTATAAAGTTACAAAAGTTGTTCAGTTAAGAGCAGTGAGTGATTTTTTTCTTTGTCCTTTGTTTGATTAACATTAAAGGGGTCCTATAATGCCCTTTTCACAAGATTAAATTAGTAAAATTAGTCTCTGATGTCCACAGAGTCTGTATGTGAAGTTTTAGCTCAAAATACCCCACAGATATTTTTTAATAGCATGTTAAAATTGTCACTTTTTGAGGGTAAGCAAAAACGAGCTGTTTTTGTGTGTGTCCCTTTAAATGCAAATGAGTTGCTGCTCCCGGCACCGGGGGGCGGAGCTACAACAGCTTCGATTCCCAAACAGACACGCACTGAAATTTTCAAAAACGTTTAGCCTTTTATGTTCAAACTGGAGTCGGACAATGATGGAGAGACGAAGTGACAACATGTAGAATGCAACAGTATGTTTACTATGTTTATGCATACGTCACTTACACCGTTGCTCTGATTGGTTGTAGGACAATCCAATCGAGTGGATTTTCTTTTCTGGTTGGGTTGAAACACGCCCCATAATTACAGCTCAATGGAGCAGTATCAGACTCATCTTCTTAGTATGACGACGTCAGGCTAGCATATTCTGTCATGATAATCTATAAATCACAGTCCCGGGGGCAGGGTTTATGTAAATTTTAGGGTTAGTGATGTCACTAACCCGTGAAGAAGCTCATTGTAGTCCCTACCAGCCGTTTGTTGTAGTTCTTAAAAAAAATATCTCCCTGAACTTTGAGCGTCATGACTTTGCAGATGTTTGCAACAGTTGTTTAATTTAAACAGCAGCATTTTAGACTGCCCCCTTTAAGACTGAATGCACAGGACCAATATGAATACTGTCTACATTCAGTTGACGTGTGTTTTAGCATTGCACGGCTACAAGTCACGATGACCAATGCTTGAAATACAAAATAAAACAATTTTCAGCAACTATATATGCAAAGCCTGAAATTTCTAGTAGCCGTTATAACTTTTGGGAAGCAAAAGAAGGGAAATAAACCGTTTTAAACCCTAAATAATCTGATATAATGTAGCGTAAACCTATTTGAGAACCTACTTCCTCACAAAAGAGACAGAGTCTAATAATGTACCAACTACTAAACCACAAACAGGTTAATCCCGTTAAGAAATAGTTGATTCCCATCTGAAATATTTCTGCTCAAAGCAGGTTCAAACACATCACGACTTTATAGACCGCTCACTTTTTCTTTCCAATGAATCACTGATTAGTCCTCATTCAGAATTGCTGTCAGTACGAGACCGTATCACTAAAGACTTGTTTGAACAGCATGAAATGGTCACATACACACACAAGCATGTGACATATAATAACACTATCAAAATAACAACAACAGCTGCTGAGGATCATTAAAAGTTCTGTATGTCGCCATGGAAATGCTTTTATAGCAATGCTGAAAGAGAAAAAGGCACAGCGACCCAATTCGCATGCTTCCCGTATAGTGTGCAAGATTAGGATTAGTGTGTCCCAGATCGTTGTGCGTGCAAAATAGTTTGACAAAGGTGGAGGATTTTGTCATTTTTGAGAAATGCATCCATGCTTGTGAGAATATAAATTCTCACAACCACTGGCTACACAAGAGGAGGAGTTGTTATGTTTGTTGACATAATTTTACCAGTTAATCATATATATTAGCAAAGTCATGCAGATTGGGATGCAGCCATTGATAAAATAATAAATAAATAATAATAATAATAATAATAATATAATAACAACAACAATAATAAAAATATAAAAATAATACAAAATGAAAATTAATAAAAAAATATAATTTGATTATTAAAAATACATTTTTCCAATAAAAAATAAACAAATAAACAGACACAAACAATAAACAGATGAAGGAGTGGAATATTGACAGCGCTTGTGTGTTTGACCTCAAACGATCATGATGCCTCTGAATCAATGACTACGCTTTTGTCTGACTGACAGGCGGTTGTAAATCTGTCCATCTCTCGCTCTGCTTCCACTCTTTCATCTATCAATGCCTCTATTGAGCAAGTGTCTGTGGGGTCATCTCTGGTCATCACTGATCATCACTGGTCATCACTGGATGTGGCTTGTCCTTGGTAACATTCCCTCACAGATAAACACGCAGCTGAACTTCACTGCAACCTCAGCTCACAACACAAGTGTGCCTCTAAAACTTCAATGAAAATAAATTATTTTATGTCATTTTTAGTTTTTGTAATTTTAGTAGGGCTGCATCTAAGAAAAGTTTGTAAATAGTATATTATATATATATATATAGCCTATATTTAAAAACTTTTGTTAGATGCAATTAATCGCGATTCATTGATTTGACAGCACAACATTTTAGTCATTCAAATTAAACCTATTTATTTCATGCAACATTTCTACTTTTCATTTAAGTTTTTTAAGTTTAAGTTGAATTATTAAAATTGCTAAAACTGAAGCTTTTTCTGAAACTGAAAAAAAAGTTTTTCAAATATTTATATTTAGCTTAATTTTTATGTAAGTTTTAGTTCTAGTAATTTTAGTAATTAAAATTAAACCTATTTATTTCATGCAACATTTTCATGCAACTTTTTCTATTTATTTCATGCAACATTTTTTTTAAATATTTCTATTTAGCTTTAATTTATTTTTATTAAGTATTAGTTTTAGTATAAGTTTAGCCATTCAAATTGAACCCATTTTTTTAATCTTGTTATCAAGGCAACATTTCAAAATTTCATTTAAGTTTTTCAAGTTGAAGATGAAATTCTAAAATTACTAAAAAATAAAACTAATATAAAAATAAATTGTTATTATACGTTTTTTTTCCCTATATTTTCTATGTAGCTTCATTTTTATAATTATTTTGTTTTTGTGTAATTTTAGTAATTCAAATTATTTAAAAGTAAAAGTAATTAAAATGAACCTATTTATTTACCAAGGCAACATTTCAATAGTTGCTTAGCTACATTTAATCTGAGGTACTATGAAACTATATATATATGACGGTATTGCTCAGACAAAATAGCCATCTGTGCATGAGGCCAAACATTCAGCAAAACGGTAAAGCGATCTCAGGATCCAGATGCAGACTTACTGCGCATGAGTCAGACACACATCATCTCTTCCACATCTCTCTGTGAATCCATCACTCACAATCCTGCATCTCAGCTGCTAAACACATCAGCTGAAACAGCTAAATCCCGTGTGACTGTGTGCAGGAGACAGGAATAGCCATGTAGGGCATTAAAAACACGACTTTACAAAAACGCTGTTCCTCTCGCGGGAGATTTTACCTATGGCGATGATGATGTCACAGGTTAGAGAATTCCCGCTTGTTGACGGATGTATAAAAAGTTAATTAGTGAGCGAAGTCCTCAGACGACTGAAGGAGAGGGAGAGTGACTCTTCCACTGGGATGAGTGGCCCGTCCGGGAATGCGGCCTCTGAGGATTTAGGGACACTGCTGAGTCACACGCGTGACGCGCATGACATCATGAGGAAACTACCTGTGCCTCATTTAACTTCAGTCTGGTGTTGGACTAGTGCATTTACATATCAAGGGTTTGGAGTTTATTAGAGGTCAGTGAGTTTTTGGACAGTTTAAGCAATTTTAATACAAAGACTAGCGATTTTCAGGAAGTTTTTTCTAATAATATGTCATTGATTCAAATATTTGCACTCCAAATAAGTCTGACTTCCTGCTTTTAGTGGAACGTGAAAGATATGACCCACAGAGCACAGAACGCTTTCCCAACATCAGTTTGTGGTTTCCTGTTGGGTTATTTCTTTGGAAATTAATTTCTAAAATTCTAGCAATGGTCTTTTAAGGTTTTAATAACGTCAACCATAAACTAATGCTTCCAGAATGTTCTGGGAACCTACTTTTTTTGGAGGGAAGGCAGATTATCTATTCGGTTTTTCTATACAATGAAAGTGGATGGGGACTGGGACTTAAAGGGATAGTTCACTTTGAAATTAATTTTTGATATGTTTTAGCTTACCTCATGGGCATCCAAGATGTAGGTGTCTTTGTGGCCACAGTATTTTCAATTTTGATATTTTTAGGTCAAACCGTTCTTGTCTGTCAGTCATATAATGCAGGCAATAGGGGTTCACCTTAAAAAGCATACACAGAGAAGTCCAAATTAAACATGATTTAATGACTCGTAAATGTAAGTACACATTGATGACCTAAGACACGAAACGAGTGGTTTTTGTGAGAAAACGAACAGTATTTATATAGTTTTTACCTCTTGTAAACACAGCCACGTCCAAGTGATCTGAGAGGTCGCGAGCGCTTCGGTCTTTTCCGGAAAGCACCGGAAGTGAAACCTTGCGCGTGTACGTCACTCATTGTTTACACAGAACAGAGATTGTAGGTAAGACTGCTAATTAAAAGGGTACTAATTTGCTCTTATCCGGGATGTTTAAACCGTCGTAAATGAAAACAATTACAAAAAAAATAAAAAAATAAAAAAATTGTATGAGTGACGTACACGCGCGAGGTTTCACTTCCGGTGCTTTCCGGAAAAGACCGAAGCGCTCGCGATCTCAGATCACTTGGACGTGGCTGTGTTTACAAGAGGTAAAAACTATATAAATACTGTTTGTTTTCTCACAAAAACCGCTCGTTTCGTGTCTTAGGCCATCAATGTGTACTTACATTTACGAGTCATTAAATCATGTTTAATTTGGACTTCTCTGTGTATGCTTTTTAAGGTGAACCCCTATTGCCTGCATTATATGACTGACGGACAAGAACGGGTTGACCTAAAAATATCAAAATTGAAAATACTGCGGCCACAAAGACACCTACATCTTGGATGCCCTTGAGGTAAGCTAAAACATATCAAAAATTAATTCCAAAGTGAACTATCCCTTTAAAGGGATAGTTTATAGACAAATTTGTCATCCCCTACTGACCCTCAAGTTATTTCAAACCTGTAGGAGTTTCTCTTCTGTTAAACACAAAAGAAGATTTAAAAAAATGTTGGTAATCAAACAGTTGATGGCACCCGTTGACTTCCATAGTAGGCTAGACAAAATATATAATGCAAGTCATTGGGGTCCATCAACTGTCTGCTTACAAACATACTTCAAAATATCCACTTTTGTGTTCAAAAGAAGAAAGAAACTCTAGTCAACTTGACTAAACCTGTCAAGTGCAGCATTTGGAACGATACGAGGGTGAATAAAATATTAAAATAAAACATTTTTATTATTATTATTATTATTTCTTTAGGAGCGCTATTCCTTTAAGAAAACCGATCTTTGATCAGACTGTTAAAGTTCTTATCCTCATTGCTCTTTATTGACTTGAATCAGTGTCTTGGCACATAATATACTTACTGTGCAGAAAGTCCATTTTTACGGGAACCTGAACAGTGACTCAGTTGTTACTATGTGTCATTTTGAGTGTCTATGTGTGACCTCTTCTTCCGTGAGTGACAGTCGGCTGTATTATTACTTTAGTCTGACCTTCACTGTCTGTCTCATATCCTCTCTCTCTCTCTCTCTCTCTCTCTCTCTCTCTCTCCTCTCTCTCTCTCTCTCTCTCTCTCTCTCTCTCTCTCTCCTCCTCTCTCTCTCTCTCTCTCTCTCTCTCTCTCTCTATCTATCATCTCTCTCTCTCTCTCTCTCTCTCTCTCTCTCTCTCTCTCTCTCTAACTTTTCTCTGTCTCTCACCTCAAAAGCAAACGCCCCCCCCCCCCCCCCCCCCCCCCCCCAATGCATCTCTTTCTATTTTCGATTGCATTCCTTTCTGCTGAGGCCACAGGGTGTGTGACGTCTCGTGTTTATGTTTGCAGACAGACATTTTTATAAAGTCTGTGAACATAATTGTCTGTTTTGTGTTTTTTGTTATCAGAGAAATACATTAACTGGTCGTTTTGCAGCAGTTGGTTTATCTGTGTTGAAAGCTAAAGATATATTTAACAAGTTTCTCTCCCCTTCCCTTACAACATAGGAAACAGCAGTCTAATGATAACAGGCGTGCAGACAATAGGCTTCTACACACACACACACACACACACACACACACACACACACACACACACACACACACACACACACACACACACACACACACACACACACACACACACACTGTACTAGTATAGACAGAGGAGGTCAACAGGCCTTGTATAGACCTGCCAAGTCCTCGTTCGGCTAACCGCCACACACACACACACACACACACACACACACACACACACACACACACACACACACACACACACACACACACACACACACACTGCCTTTTTGGACAGACATGGAACAATGTGGAAATACCAGCAGTGTTTGAGAATGCTGCATAAATGTGGAATAAAGAAGCATGACGTCAAGCAGAGACGGGGATTTCTTCTGTGTGAAATTCTTGCTAATTTGTTCCTTGGGACAGACTTTCCTATGTTTTTCTGAGCAGAGGAGAATGGAGTCGGTCCTGTCAACAGCAGCAGATGACCGGACAAATCTCA
>CM070838.1:25758529-26056555 GCA_036326025.1 Chrosomus eos
CCCTCAATCCTGCACACTGCTGCCATTGGAGCCCTTGGAGGAGCGCGCTGGGCCATCTCGTATGGTCCCGGTCGTTTCCTTCGGGGCTCCGCCGGAGGATCAGATGTCGATCGCTGCATCGGAGGGAGAGCGGTCATCTTCTGGGAATGACGACTTGGCTGCGTTGCCCCCTTCCGCTTTCTTCCCGGAAGTGCATGAGGAGGTGACGAAATCATGGAAGGCCCCTCTGGCGGCCCGACATAGGTCGACTCCCTCCTCTTCCCTTACCACCCTCGATGGCGGGGCAGTGAAGGGTTATGAGGGCATTCCCCCGGTGGAGCGGTCGGTTGCTTTACAGCTGTGCCCTAAATCCGCTTCCACCTGGAGGGGTGACCCTACTCTCCCCTCTCGCGCCTGTAGGTTCTCCTCCGGTCTGACCGGTAAGGCCTATAGTGCGTGTGGAGAAGCTGCTTCTGCCCTGCATGCCATGGCGCTCCTCCAGGTCCATCAGGCGAGAGCGCTTTGCGACATGCAGGAGGGTGGTACCGACCCAGGTTTGCTCCAAGAGCTGCGCACGGCGACGGACCTTGCCCTCCGGGCGACGAAAGTCACCGCGCGTTCCCTGGGCCGAGCGATGTCCACTCTCGTGGTCCAGGAGCGACATCTCTGGCTCACCCTGGCCGATATGACGGAGTCAGACAAGTCCAGGTTTCTGAACTCCCCCATTTCCCAGGGTGGCCTATTCGGCGACGCGGTCGAGGACTACGCCCAACAGTTCTCCGCCGCCCAGAAGCAGTCCGAGGTGATCAAGCACATCATGCCCCGGAGACAGGCTGCTGCTGGCCCGTCCCCTCCGGCTCCACCTCGCGCTGCTCGTCGCCGAGGGCGCCCTCCTGCCGCCGCCTCCGCCCCTGCTCCGCCTAAGCAGCAGCCTCCTAGGCAGCAGCCGGCCGGCCGCAAGAGAGGTGCCCAGCCCGCCCGGGGCTCGTCGAAACCCCCTGGTAAGAGGAGAGGTAAGCGGCCCTGAGACGGGCGGCCCAGAGGACCTGACTGCTGCTCTTCAGGAGGGTGCTACTGCACCCCTCCTTCCCCCGGAGGAGGGGCGGGTGGAGAATCCTTTGTTTCGTTTTGTTTTTCTTCCGCCGCTTCCTTCAGCGGTACCCACTTTATCAATAAAAGAGCAGTTTCCAATTCCTCTGGGTCTATCTCGGTCGAGACTGACTTCTCAGTCTCCCCCATCCGAGGGGGTCAGAATGACAGTGTGCGCCGCCTCGTTGCCTCGCCGCTCTCGTTCCCCTCTCCCCAGCGCTCAGATGACAGCTACGCCGCCTCGGCCTCGTCGCTCTCGTCTCCCGCTGGGCAAGGAGGCGCGGAAACCTGGATTCGACGCCCCCGAGCCTCGTTCCTCGTTTCCCCTCCTTCCTTCGCCTCCGTGGAAACAGGTAAGTGTTGCCTCGCACACTCAGACCTCTCTCTCGGCCGCAGTAATGCCTCCGGAGTCCGGTCCCTGTCTTCCACCTCGCTGCCCCTCCGCGGGTACGCCGGTGGTCCGAGTGGGCTCCTTGGCACGGTTCCTCGAAGCCTGGCTAGCGCTTCCGAGGCCGTCCCGCTGGCTCACCCGCACTATCCGGCTCGGCTATGCAATTCAGTTTGCCCGCCGGCCTCCCAGGTTCAGAGGCGTCCACTTCACCCGGGTGCGGAGTGTCGATGCCCCTGTCCTGAGGAAAGAGATCGACGTCCTGCTGGCGAAGGACGCGATCGAGCCGGTCCCTCCAGCCGAGATGAGGTCGGGGTTTTACAGCCCTTGAAGAAAGGCGGGGGGTTACGACCAATCCTGGACTTGCGAGTTTTGAATCGGGCCCTGCACAAGCTCCCGTTCAAAATGCTCACGCAGAAACGCATCTTCGAGTGCATCCGTCCCCGGGATTGGTTTGCAGCGATCGACCTGAAGGACGCGTACTTTCATGTCTCGATTCTCCTTCGACACCGACCTTTTCTTCGGTTCGCGTTCGAAGGTCGAGCATACCAGTACAAAGTCTTACCCTTCGGCCTGGCCCTCTCGCCCCGCGTCTTCACGAAAGTCGCAGAGGCGGCCATTGTTCCCATGAGAGAACATGGCGTTCGCATTCTCAACTATCTCGACGACTGGCTCATAATAGCTCACTCGCGAGATCTGTTGTGCGAACACAGGGACCTGGTGCTCCAGCACCTCAGCCGCTTGGGTCTTCAGGTCAACTGGGACAAGAGCAAACTCTGCCCAATGCAGAGGATCTCTTATCTCGGTATGGAGTTGGACTCGGTCGCTCAGACTGCGCGCCTCACCGAGGAGCGCGTTCAGTCAGTGCTCAACTGCCTCAAGTCCTTTCAAGGCAGGTCAGCGGTCCCACTGAAACAGTTTCAGAGGCTCCTGGGGCATATGGCAGCCGCAGCCGCGGTAACGCCGCTCGGTCTGCTCCATATGAGACCGCTTCAGCGCTGGCTTCACGATCGAGTCCCGAGATGGGCGTGGCAGAGCGGCACGTTCCGGGTCAACATTACCCCGCACTGTCGCCAAACCTTCAGTCCTTGGTCAGACCCTGCGTTTCTACGGGCCGGAGTGCCTTTAGTCCAGGTCTCCAGGGATGCTGTGGTTTTCACAGATGCCTCTGCCAACGGATGGGGGGCCACGTACAACGGGCATGCAGTTTCAGGTCTGTGGACGGGGCCTCAACTGCATTGGCACATCAACTGCCTAGAGTTGCAAGCAGTACGCTTAGCCTTGTCGCGCCTCAAGGGGCTGCTTTTACACAAGCACGTACTGGTCCGTACGGACAGCACTGCGACCGTTGCGTACATCAACCGTCCGGGTGGTCTACGCTCCCGTCGTATGTCGCGACCCGCCCGCCATCTCCTCCTGTGGAGTCAGAAGCATCTGAGGTCGCTTCGAGTCATTCACATCCCTGGTGTGCTCAACCGTACAGCCGACGAGCTTTCACGGCAGCCACCTCTTCCGGGAGAATGGCGACTCCACCCCCAGACGGTTCAGCTGATATGGGAAGTCTTCGGAGCCGCTCAGGTAGACCTGTTTGCCTCTCCGGACACGACTCATTGCCGGTTGTTTTACTCCCTGACCGAGGGTTCTCTCGGCACGGATGCACTGGCGCACAGCTGGCCCCTGGGTCTTCGCAAATATGCGTTTCCCCCAGTGAGCCTTCTTGCACAGATTTTGTGCAAAGTCAGGGAGGACGAGGAGCAGGTCCTGCTCGTTGCGCCGTATTGGCCCAACCGGACTTGGTTCGCGGAACTCATGCTCCTCGCGACAGCCCCTCCTTGGCCGATTCCTCTGAGGAAGGACCTCCTTTCCCAGAGACGGGGCACCTTGTGGCACCCGCGTCCAGACCTCTGGAGACTCCATGTGTGGTCCCTGGACGGGACGCGGAGGTTCTAGGTGGCCTACCGCAGGGTGTGGTAGACACCATCACTTCCGCCAGAGCCCCCTCTACGAGGCGCCTCTATGCGTTGAAGTGGAACCTGTTCGTCGAATGGTGTTCTTCCCACCGGGAAGACCCCCGAACTTGCCCGATCAAAGTCGTGCTTTCCTTCCTGCAAGATGGGTTGGAGCGAAGGCTGTCTCCCTCCACCCTCAAAGTGTATGTTGCCGCAATAGCCGCTCATCACGATGCAGTAGAAGGTAAGTCATTGGGAAAGCACGACCTGATCATCAGATTCCTTAAGGGTGCCAGGAGGCTGAATCCACCTCGTAGTGTGCACCCCTTACCCTCTTGGGACTTGACTCTAGTGCTTAGTGCACTCCAGAGGCCCCCGTTCGAGCCCTTGCCTTCAGTCGAGTTAAATATCTTGTCTATGAAGACAGCTCTCCTGTTGGCTTTGGCTTCTTTTAAGAGGGTAGGGGATCTGCAGGCATTTTCGGTCGACGAATCGTGCCTAGAGTTCGGACCGGGCCTTTCTCACGCTGTGCTGAGACCCCGGCTCGGATACGTGCCCAAGGTTCCTACCACCCCGTTTGTGGATCAGGTAGTGAACCTGCAAGCGCTGTCCCTGGAGGAGGCAGACCCAGCCCTAGCTTTTCTCTGTCCCGTCCGCGCTCTGCGCTGTTACGTGGACAGAACGCAAAGCTTCAGGACCTCAGATCAGCTCTTTGTTTGTTACGGAGGCCAGCAGAAGGGGAAGGCTGTCTCCAAGCAGAGGTTATCCCACTGGCTAGTGGATGCTATCGCCCGGGCCTATGAGTCCCAGGGCGTGCCTTGCCCACCTAGGTTGACGGCACACTCTACTAGGAGTGTTGCCTCCTCCTGGGCTTTGGCGCAAGGCGCCTCGCTGACAGACATCTGTAGAGCTGCGGGCTGGGCGACACCTAACACGTTCGCTAGGTTTTATAGCCTCCGTGTTGAACCTGCTTCCTCCCGTGTACTCGCTACGGCCGGTAGCGCGAGGAATTAGGTTATGTCGGCTTGCTACGCCATTCCCGCCCCGTGGGCCGGATACGTGCGTCTTTTACTCCGTTGGTTCCCCAACATACGGCTAACCTCGTGAGTTCCTCCATCACCCCTTCGGCATCAGGCGAGGCGGATCGCCGGTGCCAGGTCTATTACCTCTCGTAGGAGTTGCTATTAGACTGGGTGGCCTTAACAGTGGTCCCTTCGGTGACCCATTTTTTCCACGTTCCAGCTACCCTCCGGGTTAGCTCCGTGTCTTCCTCTCGACAGATCCCTCTGTCGTCCTTGCTGAGTACGCTCCCACCCCTCGGGCTGGGACTACCTCAAGGACTTCCGTATGTTTCACTACCCCACGGGTTAGTACATACGTGTATTCCAGTGCCTCCCTTCGGGCGGGCAGGGGCTCCGTAGCGTTCCCTCCTACGGGTTGGGCACGCTTTCCCAGTGTTATCCATATCCACTGAGTGGGTCTTGCGGAACAGCAGTGTGATTTTCTAGCTAGCTCCCGCATCTTGTTCAAGAAACTGCTGCAGGGTAGCTTAGCTGGGCGCTGGAAGGGGTCAGCACCGTGGCGTGTTGTTAGGGATCCCAATTCGTCAGGGAACTCCCCCGACGACACGTCGGAGTTCCCAGGACGAAAGGGAACGTCTCGGTTACATATGTAACCCTCGTTCCCTGAGTACAGGGAACGGAGACGTGTCGTCCCCTCGCCACGTTGCTGTACCTTCGCGGAGGACTGGACACTGTTCGGCTCCTCAGCGAAAAAGCATTTTGGATGCGTTTGCTTCCTGCTTTTGTACCCGCACTGGTAGGCGGGTCGCGGAATGCAAATCTTGCATGCCAATTTTCATTGGCTCGTTTTAGTTTCACTCGAAGTCGATTGGTCTCCCTAGCGTGATCCCAATTCGTCAGGGAACTCCCCCGACGACACGTCTCCGTTCCCTGTACTCAGGGAACGAGGGTTACATATGTAACCGAGACGTTTTGCGAGTGAACTCAAAGTTTCTCGGGAAAATGCAAACATTTTGCGAACTAATGCAGTTTCTCGGGGAATGCAAGATTTTTGCGAGAGAACGCACAATCATTGAAATATCGGTTATAGAAATGTTTGCCATTATATATATAATAGCATATAACTATCGTTAAACAAGTAGTTCTTGCTCTAATTATAAAATGGAATGTACCTTAACATTCGCAAAAAAACTCAACTTTTTAAAAAAACAGACATTTTTAAACTTGCAGAAATTACATTTTCATAACTTGATGGGAACATTGGGAAAACATTCTTAAAACATATTTTTGTCAGCTGGGATGTGAGATAATACTGAGATCTATGATTTTTGATTGCAGATTTGAACAGATTGTTGAGTTCTCATCTGAAACTCTATATTATATTATCAGAAAGCAGAAAACTTTACCTAAAAGCCTCCATTTGTGCTACAGTTAATCTAGGAAAAGTGTTTGAGATATTTAAGAGATCTCATTGGTGTAACTTCTCTTTTATAGGTCTTGCTTTAGGGGATTTGCAGGCCTCAGTGTCCACTCTCAGCCCTCCCTCTCTCATCATTTCCTTCACAATTTGTCGTTGTGTAAAAATAGCGCACGTCCTCCGTCACACAGACGACACAGTTTAGCAGGTAGACTTGAGAAGGTCACTTATCCAGCCCTGCGTCCTGCAACAGTCTCCAGAAGCCTGTTTGCCCCACTTCGAGGTATTGTCTGACAGAATAAAGGCTGGAAGAGTAACCAATAACTTTTGACTGACAGCTGGAATGTAGGATGGGGCTCCACATTATTTACTGACATTTGTCTTTTTGAGGAAAAAAACAAACATTGAAATGGATTTTTCTTTGTGCTGACTGAGATTGAACACAGAAATAATGACATAAAAAGTGTTATTTCCTAGGCCTATTATCATTTTTGAAAACATTACAATTAAATTGTTGTGGAGTGTTTTCATGGCATTGCTATGTGGTTACTAAGTTCTTCTGAGTGTTTTTAAACATTACTCTGTGTTACTATGGTGTATGTGGTAAGCTGTTCTCAGAGGTTTAAATTGTTTACACTAAAACGAAAATAAAGTCATCATTTACTCACTCTGGTGTTGCTCTAATGCCGTATGCCGTTTTTTCTTTTTCTTAAATGCGCTCCTCCCTAGGAATAGCGACCAGCTTCAAGCTTTTTAAAAAGATTCCATGCGATCCCTAGCCGTGTATTCCAAGTGTTTTGATGGGTTACGATTGGGTTTTGTCAAAAACAAACCGATATTTAATTGATCATTTAACGAAATTCCTGACTTTGACTGTTGGTCTTCTTTGCACGGCTGCGCAAGGTGCGCGTGACTAGCGCCACGGTTCACCCCGTCGTCCAGAAAAAGCACAAGCTGAAAAGAAATCAATTAAATCAAAACGCGACATGAAATAAAATACCTTGAAATCTCCCCCAAAAGTCGCCTATCGGTGTACTTTTTTACTGAGTCCAATATCAGCGAACAGTTGGAAATTACACTTGACAGATGTGAATGTGATCACTTTTTGTTACGACTGACACAACTGAGATTAACCTCAGAGAAGAAGCTAACTTTCATGGATTGTGTTTTGCCACGTTTTTGTGAATCTTGATTTCTCACAACTTGTGAGAACTGTCCCAACAAACAGAACTTTGGCACAACGTACCCAACCTTCCAACATCCTTTTAACAACATGGCCAAAAGGTTGCTATAACTACATGTGTGGTGAAGGTTGTTACAGCGTTGTCACAATGTTGACAATAAACCATCGTCCAGGGCCGTTGCTTAACGTTGTGCCTATGGTGTCTTGACAACCACTGGACTACATGTACTCGTCACTGCAGCGCGAAAATCAGCCTTTTAAATTTCAACTTGAGGAACGCCCATCAACGTACAAATGTGGGGAGGCGTCGCGAGTCGCTACACCATGCTTTAGTCATGTCGCAAAAGTGGATCTGTACCATAGCGGTGCGGATCCACTTGTCCGTGCGACACTTCTGGGTGACGTCACGTGACTTTAACGCGCCCGCAAAGCATCCCGGAAGGCGGCACTTCGTTAGGAAAAAAAGCTGGCCGATGCCTGTCTTTATGCAAATTAATCCGTCAAACGCGACGCATCTATCCAATAAAAGTAGTCTCTCGAGGGGCCTTTGTTCTAGACTGGCCGCTGGGTCAAAACCACGCCCATAGCTGTAAACTTGAGGAACGCCCATCAACGTACAAATGTGGGACTGGGGAGGCGTCGCGATACCACGCTTCTATCGTGTCGCAAAAGTGGATCCGTCCTGCAGCCGTGCAGAGAAGCCTTACGTACGGTGGCCTAGAGAGCTCATTCGTGCTGCAACCTAAAGAAGACACATGCAAATACAAAAAAAATGCATGCAAATAGAAAAAAACACCCGCAAATCAGACTGTTCTCATGAAATGGCGTATGTATGACACGCTAATTCGTATTTCCATTTTTGGCGTGCTATCAACACGCATAATCGGTTTTCAGCGTGTTTATGAACGCCGTTGACTTAACGTTACATTACTGTATATATAAATATATGACCTACCCCAACCCCATCCCTAAACCTACCCGTCACTGGGGTTAATACCATTTATGAGTCTTCCCCTACCATCCTAGGAAAAAAAATATCGCTCCCTAGATGTAGGTCTACATTTTGCTTCGTTTCGCTCGGTCATTTACATGGCGTGTACATGCACGCGGAATCACTCAGACGTTTAACGGTGTAGATATACACGCATACACGCGGATAGCTCAAAATGTGTATAGATAACACGCCACTTGACTTCAAAGTGGCGTGTATGTTTACGCAAAAGTCATGATGTCATGTTGCGCAAATTAAGAAAACATCTTCATCAGTTTCTCAACACACGTGTGCTCCAAATACTCACAAGACAACCAAATACAGAAACGCGCTGCAAAAGTTCACAACACAACCAAATACAGAAATGTGCTGCAAACACTGATCTATATAATGTCATTCTATATAGATCAGTGGCTGCAAGTAACACCATAGTCAGTAAAAGAAATGGACACAGCAGCCCCATTGATTTCAACGGAGAAGACTTGAAGCCCGATTATTGCACTTCCTGTCTGATGGCTGAGCGACTGCTCAAACTGAGCGTGACGACAGTCTGACAGTTGTAAATCTTCTAGTAGCGGTGGCAAGGCAAATCTGAATCACCTAATTCCTCAAAAACATTGTTGAAATATTTTGTCCGATTGCTTTTATGGACTCTCTACAGTATAATGCTGTTAACATAACAGTTAACATAACATTTACTTTTACTTTATGCGTTTTATATATCCGTTATATCTGTGTCAGTGTCTCAACTTTAAAACTTTGGACCCTACATTACCTAACATTTCTTATGAAACTGTTCTTTATGAAAATTTAAACATAACATGAAACAATTTGTATAGTGTAACTGATGTATAGATTAATTTCTGTATTTTGCGTTTCTGTATTTGGTTGTGTTGTGAGTATTTGGAACACACGTGTGTTGTGAAACTGATGAAGATGTTTTCTTAATTTGCGGGTGTTTTTATCTATTTGCATGCATTTTTTTCTATGTGCATGCGTCTTCTTTAGATTGCAGCATGTTGAGCTCTCTGTAAAAAAATTGTTAAATAATAGTAGGGGAGAGCCGGGACGATTGAAACGCGGGACGGATGAAACATTAAGATTTCCTTGAAAACCACTCACGTCATGTACGTCAAATTTCGTCAGCACATACAGCACGCGATGCCGACCAGACCCGCGAAAACATTTCTTCTTTACGTCATGCCGGTTTAAAGTTAGAGCCGGGAAACTGTTTTTGAGTGTGGTCAGTGAATTCTTTCGTGCAGTACTTTTTTTTGACTGACAAGTTGTATTTATTGTTTCATGTGCCATTGTAATGATAATACTGAAGGTGTATTAGTACTGTAACACACCCTTTATTGAAAACATTACAATGTTTTGTATCCATTATCAGTTTTTTAGTTTAAAGTAACACCAAGTAACTTTTGCTCTTCGGTCGCCCTACTGGTTGGAAATGAAATTGTCCATTACTGCTGTCGTAAATAATTTAGCTTAGCGTCGCACGCACGCTCGCTGTTTACCCAGCACCGGCTTTAGAATGAACGATGTCCACAGACAAGGTAGAGTATGTTACATGATTTCATGAAAGGATGATGTATTGCGAGATCAGAAACGAAGAAAAACGAAATAATGACTATTGTAGCACTTGACGTAAAGCAGTCGAATTTTGTAGTTCTTTTTGTTGTCGGGTTACTACCCGAACCCCGAAGTTACATAGTGCCAGTAAAAGCGATAGAGACCCCGTCAGGCTATGGCAGAAGTGCCTTTCACCCTGTTGAACCTACCCCTAAACCTACCCCTGTTCCATGTACTTACCTTATATTAGCCAGTACTTTCTAGGTAAGTACACTTTAAGTACACTGTAAGTACTGTACTGTAAAAGGAAGCGTTACCCATTATTTTAAGGTAAACAATGTTACATAGTGTTGCTTTAAGTGCAAAACAGGTTTAACTGGCAGGAGGCGCTGTTAGGACAGTTGAAACAAGTGTTCATAATTTTGTTATGTTCATAATAACAAGCTATTCAGCCAGCAAACACTCAATATGACTCAAGGAAGAAATGTAAGAAAATGAATTGTAAACTGATTTGTCTCTCTTCGCCAAAATAGCCTATGAGATTACGCAAAATGCGCATAGGCTTATTATCGCCTATTATCTATTGGCCGACAGAACAAAAATGGTTGTTATGAACCTTTAAATTTAAATAAATTACAAAATATGTTTGTAACAATATGTATATAAGTTACTTGTCAGGTATTGTTCATAAAAAAAAAAAAAACATTGGATGAATAGTTGCAGTTTAAACTGTTATGTTTCATCTGTCCCACCCCTGTGTTTCAATCGCCCCAAAGCACAACTACTGTTCAAAGACAATTTTTACTTAAATCATCCTATATTTGTACCGAATAACACATGATACTAAGAGAACACATATGTGAGTTGTTGATCACAAAAAGAAAAAAATCTATCTGTAACCAATATCTTAGAAAAGACGTTTATCTGAAAAGTGTTTAAACTGTCCCTGCTCTCCCCTACATTAAATTTCAGGGGTTTCCCCTCCAAAAAATAGTTTTTTTTTAACTCTCCTTTGTGGTCCATAAAATAAAAAGGCATGCAGCATTTAGAACAACACCACGGTGAGTAAAGTATGACTTTTTTTTTCATTTTAGGGTGATCCCTATAACTTTATTATGATATGGGTGGTTGCTATGGTGTTGCTATGTGGTTGTGGGTGGTTGTCAATGAGTTGCTGTGTGATTACTAAGCTGCAGTTTACACATTAATAGTTCCACCACTACTCCATCCATCAGTTACCCATGAGTAAATGTAGATGTCGGAGCAGTTCATACAGAGGTGGAGGTATGAGTGAATGGTCCAGTCTGTCTCCGGTGGTTATTTGTGGCCTCCTGTATTGCTGACCTGCTAACATAAACTTGTGAGCATCTTCACGCCAAGACCACACCACCACAATTGCCAAATTCAACATCCCAGACCCCCCCCCCCCCCACACACACACACATACACACACACACACACACACACACACTCAAAATATATTTCACCCTTGCCCTGAGGATGAAATCAAACATTCTCACACACATTCTCGCTGGCATGAGCATAACCAATGTTGATCAGAGTAACAAATACAATATTTTTATAGTCAAATCTGAGGATATATTAATTTCCTGTTGAAAGGCAGTTACATGTGAAGCTTAATGGCACCCTCTTGTGTACGATGAGTAAAACCCATTTTATTGCATTCATTTGCAACAGCAAGCATCACTAATACGGCTGCTCACATACTTAGGGTAAGGGACATTATCATATATTATTAAGGGTTAATATTTCATAATTCAAAGATAGTTATAGCAACATGCCCAGCTATAAGATCTAAACGTGGTAAATAAATAGTATCTCACCCCGGGCAACAGTGAAAATGTGTATTTCTGACCAATAGCCATTATTCTCAAAAAGAAGGAAATGTAACACTTCTGCAAGACATTTTCCATGTCACAACAAGTATTTGCTGGATACAATGAGGCAGGGAGGCTGCAGTCAGTCACACCAATTATGAGGGTGGAATAACTTTATTGTATCTGCGTGATGTCAATCTTTTCAGATATTTGAAATAGGAGACATAAAAGCAAATCATAAAACATAAAAGCAATTCATCATTGTTTATAATTAATATATAAGGTAAACTGTGCAGTCAGCCGGTGATTACTGCAAAACAATAATATATTGAGAGTGTTTAGATATGTGCAGATATCAATTAATGTTTAATTATGAAGGATATTTTGAATAAGGGGTTTAAATGCCCAAAATGGTAATGCTAATTAATATATATGTCTGTCTAGCACGTTTACATAGAAAAAAGGGAGGCAGTGCAGTGGAACTAAAAGTCCAACATTTAAAGTGCTCATATTATGCTTTTTCAAATATTACCTTTCATGCATGTGTAGCTGTTTTTGAATGTAAAATGTCTGCAAAGTTTCAAAGATCAAAGTGCATAAATGGAGTTATTGTGTCCCAAATAAACGAACCGATTCTAAACAGTAATTCCAGTCTTACTTTCTGCTAGAACCTTTGTAAGTTTGTAACAAATTATGCCAGCCTTCGTTGGCTGCCGCGAACGTCTATTTTGACCCTCAAACACTGCAGTTGTATCTGAGGCCTGGAAGAGTGTGGTTCATGCTGTCGACATGTCGAGAAGACGCTGTTTTCTGCACTTGGAAAGCAAATCGACTTTGTTGCACTTCCAAAGGATGAGGACTTGGGCTCGAATTGATAGGGTAAAACTGACGCGTTCTTTACTGTTCGTATGACTGAGTCTCAAGTGCTTAGGAAGATCTGGAGCTGAAATTCAGATATGTTAATGGGTGTTTCATTTCCAACACGTGCTGTAGACCAATCACAACAGACTGAGTCATCTGATCAATCAGAGAAGTCTAGACCAATCACAACAGACTGGGTCATCTGACCAATCAGAGCAGAGTAAACCAATCACAACTGACTGGGTCATCTGACCAATCAGAGCAGAGTAAACCAATCACAACAGACTGGGTCATCTGACCAATCAGAGCAGAGTAGACCAATCACAACAGACTAAGCCATCTGACCAATCAGAGCAGAGTAGACCAATCACAACAGACTGAGCCATCTGATCAATCAGAGCAGAGTAGACCAATCACAACAGACTGAGTCATCTGACCAATCAGAGCAGAGTAGACCAATCACAACAGACTGAGTCATCTGACCAGTCAGAGCAGAGTAGACCATTCACAACAGACTGGGTCATCTGACCAATCACAACAGAGTGGGTCATCTGACCAATTACAACAGACTAGGTCATCTAAATAATAATCAGAGCAGAGTAGACCAATCACAACAGACTGGGTCATCTGATTAATCAGAGCAGAGTTGACCAATCACAACAGACTGGGCCATCTGACCAATCAGAGCAGAGTAGACCAATCACAACAGACTGAGTCATCTGATCAATCAGAGCAGAGTAGACCAATCACAACAGACTGGGTCATCTGACCAATCAGAGCAGAGTAGACCAATCACAACAGACTGAGTCATCTGACCAGTCAGAGCAGAGTAGACCATTCACAGCAGACTGGGTCATCTGACCATTCACAACAGAGTAGGTCATCTGACCATTTACAACAGACTAGGTCATCTAAATAATAATCAGAGCAGAGTAGACCAATCACAACAGACTGGGTTATCTGACCAATCAGAGCAGAGTAGACCAATCACAACAGACTGGGCCATCTGACCAATCAGAGCAGAGTAAACCAATCACAACAGACTGGGTCATCTGACCAATCAGAGGAGAGTAAACCAATCACAACAGACTGAGCCATCTGACCAGTCAGAGCAGAGTAAACCAAACACAACAGACTGGGCCATCTGACCAATCAGAGCAGAGTAAACCAATCACAACAGACTGAGCCATCTGACCAATCAGAGCAGAGTAGACCAATCACAACAGACTGGGTCATCTGACCAATCAGAGCAGAGTACGTAGACCAATCACAACAGACTGAGTCATCTGACCAATCAGAGCAGAGTAGACCAATCACAACAGACTGGGTCATCTGACCAATCAGAGCAGAGTACGTAGACCAATCACAACAGACTGAGCCATCTGACCAATCAGAGCAGAGTAAACCAATCACAACAGACTGGGTCATCTGACCAATCAGAGCAGAGTACGTAGACCAATCACAACAGACTGAGTCATCTGACCAATCAGAGCAGAGTAAACCAAACACAACAGACTGGGCCATCTGACCAGTCAGAGCAGAGTAAACCAAACACAACAGACTGGGCCATCTGACCAATCAGAGCAGAGTAAACCAATCACAACAGACTGAGCCATCTGACCAATCAGAGCAGAGTAAACCAAACACAGCAGACTGGGCCATCTGACCAGTCAGAGCAGAGTAAACCAAACACAACAGACTGGGCCATCTGACCAATCAGAGCAGAGTAAACCAATCACAACAGACTGAGCCATCTGACCAATCAGAGCAGAGTAAACCAAACACAACAGACTGGGTCATCTGACCAATCAGAGCAGAGTAAACCAATCACAACAGACTGGGTCATCTGACCAATCAGAGCAGAGTACGTAGACCAATCACAACAGACTGAGTCATCTGACCAATCAGAGCAGAGTAAACCAAACACAACAGACTGGGCCATCTGACCAGTCAGAGCAGAGTAAACCAAACACAACAGACTGGGCCATCTGACCAATCAGAGCAGAGTAAACCAATCACAACAGACTGAGCCATCTGACCAATCAGAGCAGAGTAAACCAAACACAGCAGACTGGGCCATCTGACCAGTCAGAGCAGAGTAAACCAAACACAACAGACTGGGCCATCTGACCAATCAGAGCAGAGTAAACCAATCACAACAGACTGAGCCATCTGACCAATCAGAGCAGAGTAAACCAAACACAACAGACTGGGCCATCTGACCAATCAGAGCAGGTGTCACGATCACCAGCTTGAGTGCCCTTGATAGCCAGCAGAGGACACTCCACCCCGAACTATTGCCACACCATCTCGGACTACATAACCCATAATCCACTGCCCGGACTAATCAACCATGATTGTTTTCACCTGTGTCTCATTATCCAGTCCCTCCAGAAAAACGCGATTATGCGATCGCTGAATTCAATGCATAATCAGCCAAAGTCCGCATATTTATGCGGGGATCGCATTTTTTTCAAATACTCCGCAATTTCGCCGCATAAATTGCTGATTTCCGCGCAAAATATGCGGGGCTTGCATGATTTCATAATCCCCGCATTTTCGTCGCAAAAAGTCACATATTTATCTTGGCAGAAAGTTGAAAAATGTTGCGTTTGCTTCACACAAGAGCAGCCATTTCCCCCTGTTGCCATGGGAACGTTATGAAGTGACGTAATTACGCGACGTGAACATCATCGAAAAGCTGTAAAACAGGAGCACACTTTATTTTTAAATATTTAAGAAGAAAAACAGGGATAGCTCACAGCTAAAGTTATTGACAGACAGACTCACGGAGGCGATTGGCATCTCACAACTCGCACTTTATTCCCAAATCGAACTCGTAAAACTGTCTGTCACACGTTCTACCGTCCACATCGTTACTTAATAAACAAAATAAGATAAAAGAAGTAGCATCAAACATCGAACATGGGGTGTTCGAGGCACATGGCGGCAACAGGGAGCGCACAGCTCTTAAAGGGGCCACACCTTATTTCCACTCGTTACAGGCTGGAATAAAACAAGATGAGAAATTAAATATTTCCAGCACTTTCTGTGATGTAGTATGCTTGCTTATCATAGGAAGTAATAAGAAATGACTCTTCACATTAAGGTAGTAGCCTAGTGAGAACAGGGTGTCCGGGGAATCACTTTTTTTTTCTCTTTTTCATCCAACCGCAGTTTTTGCAAGTTCCCGCAATTTCATCACAAAAAAATGCATAAATATCCCGCATATTCCATCGCATTTTTAAAGAAAACGGGCCGCGTAATCAAGGATTTTTGCCCGCAACAATCACAAAAAAACTCCGCGTTTTTCTGGAAGGACTGATTATCCTGTTTAGCTCACCCTATATAAGCCTGGTCTAATCTGATATTTTCTGCAAAGTCTTGTATGAGTCTAATGGTGCATTCAAGTCATTTAGTAAAGATCGTATGCACATGAATGCCCCCACAATGTCGTAAATACGAGTGGGAAGCTCGGGATTTTCTTTAAGCCTTGATCTTTACGAGTTGGTGGCGTGTCAGTGAACAACATCGTGGAATACCACAAATCTGAAAAGTATTTATTTAGCAAGGCTATTTCCAGGCTTTTCTATTTACAGCGCAGTGAGCTAATTGCCTGCACAGAATATGATAACAATATATGTGACGATAAAGTTTGCTGTGGTTTCAGAAATTAATAAAAAACAAAGCACACCTGATGCTGCAATGTGTATTATGAGAAAATTAAAGTGTTTTATGACCTCGGATGCATGCAAATCTGTTGTAGGAAACCTTCAAAACTCAATTAGGAACCTTTAAAATAGCATACGTTTTTTTTTCTTCACACTGTTCGAAAGCGATTCTATATCCATTTAATGATTTACCAGTATAGCCTGAAACTATAGCTAACGTCAAATGTTCACTCATGTTCTGTGATGTCATGCATAAACCGATAACACACGGTCATCATATTCAGTCATGTGTGCCCCATCACCCCCTACACACACTCTGAGCTCTGCACATGATCATGTTCACATCCGCTCAGACACACTCTTTATCACTGCTGAGACGAGTAAACATGCGGAGAAGAGCCAGCGTGAAGGATTGTTTACATAAGCTGTGGGAAAATCCCACATGTATGCACATTGTGTACATTGTCTCACAGAGATGTTTCATCTGTCATTCAGTGTGTCGACAGACCACAGAACATAAATAATGGCAACATTTAAAACAGAAAAAAAATTTGATTAGAGTACGACCTTTGGAGAGAGAGAGCGCGAGACAATTTCAAATTTAGATGTAAATTAGATGTAAATTATTTGTTAGTATGCTAATGTATGTTTGTATCAGTTCATCATTTCGCTGTGAGCTATATAAAAGTTTGTGATAGTCTTGTGAAGAAGTCATATTTGACTCCAAAATTAAAATAATTGTATCACGATTTAAATATTAATTATTTTTTAGATCATAATACATTTTTATTGTAATTTTTGTTGTTGCTTTTGAGTAATTTTGGGGGTAAATGTGCTTAATTGTCATGAAAATAATGTCATTTATTATCCTAAAATAAGCTTTATTTTCTTTTTACTATTATTATTCATATTATCTTAAGTTTGTGATGAAATATAACTCAGGCATATTTATTATACTAATTTATTTGATGAATACTAAATACTAATTTGTGGTGAAATTTTACTCAAATCATGTTTATCAGATATATTTATAAATTAATTATTTTATTATTATTTTACGGTAATTACTTATTTATTTATTAAGAATTTTGGGGAGTAAATGTGCTTTAAAAATAAATAATAATAAATCATATTTACACTACCGTTCAAAAGTTTGGGGTCAATACTATTTTTTTTTTTTAAAGAAATTAATTCTTTTCTTCAGAAAGGATGCATTAAATTGATCAAAAGTGACAGTAAAGACATTGATTATAATGCAAAATTTTCCTTATTTAATTAAATGCTTTTCTCTTGAACTTTCAAAGAATTTTGAAAAAAATAATCACGGTTTGCACAAAAATATTAAGCAGCAAAACTGTTTTCAACTGTGATAATAATCATAAATGTTTCTCAAAGCATCAAATCATCATATTATAGTGATTTCTGAAGGATCATGTGACACTGAAGACTGGAGTAATGATGCTGAACATTCAGCTTTGATCACAGGAATAAATTACATTTTACTATATATTCACATAGAAAACAGCAAATAATATTTCACAATATTACTGGGTCTGTTTTGTATTTTAAACAAATAAATGCAGCCTTGGTGAACACACTGTAAAAAAATTAACTCATTAGTTTGAGTTATCTTTTTGCATGGTTTTTTTTTAGTTTAACTAACTTATTTCGATAAGTTGAGGACAAGAAAACTTAAAATTTCTTGTTGTCTGGACAATCTAGTTAAAAAAATACGTTGAAATAACTAAATTGCTAAAATATTTTTTACAGTGCAGAAGAAACTTCTTTTAAAAACATTAAAAATCTTACCGACCCCAAACTTTTGAACAGCAGTGTATGCTAGTAGCAAAATAAACTGTAATTTCTTAACTTAGTATGATTTCTGGTGAAATATGACCCATGTTTCTGACATATTATGGTTAGGTTGTCTTTATGGCTCCACCATCCCGTGACCCAAGTGTTAGGTTGCAGATGGCCCACATTTTCTCTTCACAATGACTGCATTTGAATAACTATTATTGTCTCGACAGTTTTCCATAAATGTTGTTTGTCATTTCTTAGTAAAGAACATGTTGTGTATAAGCTAAATTGCAGCCATTACTCCAGCCTCACCATATGTCTGCACTGAAGCCCAGGGACGCGTGCTTCGGTAACAAGGCAACAGATGATGACAGCACAATGTGTTTTGTACTTCAGTTGCCAAGTAGAAATGGACATTGACAAGGTTCAGGCGGGTTCAAAGCCTCTGGACTGCAACACAATCAATGCTATTTAGCTATTGCTATATCTCCGGATATGACTCATGCTTTTCTAGCCAGTGTTGTCTTTGCCTTGGCAGACTGCATGGCATTACACTAAAACATATTTTGCAGATCATTTATGTGTGTTTGAACTTTTGAGCTTAACAAGGTTAATATAAACGTAACTATAATAAATGGTTCCAAATTACAATCACCTTTGACATTTGATTTTTATTATTCAAATTTTTCCGGAGACCAACGATTTAGAGAATTATGATGTTTGACTGAGGATTCAAAGAAAAGAGGACCGCAAAAGACCAAATGTAATAAAATGAATATGATAAAGCATATTATGATGCAGTGCTTATTTCAGACAGTAGAGGGCCCTAGACTTTCACCCTGTCCCCCTGTCAGCCATTATGTTAATCTGACTAAAAATATTACATTTGATCCCATTGCCGCTGTGACAAAAGTGACTTTTCTGTCCAATAGTGGGCAACTTATTTATCCGTATTTTAGTAGCTGATGCAGGAACTTTTTTAGAAAACAATATAATACCAATATAAGTATAGATAATGTAGTTACACCAACATATGAAATTCGAGAAATTAAACAATAATGTATTTGACTCTATATTTACTTTTTATAAACCATCTCATATAACATAAGGAGGGGTCACTTGCAAAAAAACTTTGCAAAGCAAAACTAAACTAAACAAAAACATTGAAAACAGAACAAAGCAAAATCAAACACAAAATGAAACAGGAAAAAAGTTATATTTTTATATAATAGTTATATTTATATATATCCCCATATTAATAACATGTGGTGTATTACATAATTTAGTGTCCTTCTACAGGCAAGAGATGCATGCATGCAACATTTACAAAGTGTACGTACGCGGCTGTGAGTACCTGTATATTGTGTGTGTGTGTTTGTATTGTGTGAGCAGTGGTGTGTGTAAGTGATCGGTAATGAAGGCAGAGAGATACTGACCTCATGTGCCACTCCTCCCACGTTAACACCTGTGAGTCATCTTCAAAAACTGTGTCTGTATGAGAGAGAGAGAGAGAGAGAGAGAGAGAGAGAGAGAGAGAGAGAGAGAGAGAGAGAGCACGGTACATAAGAGAGAACAAAAGATCAAGATGGAGGAGGCATGGGTGACATGACAATCATCCTCTCAGCTTTGCTCTGTTCATTTGTCTCAGCACACTTCTGTAATTCAGTGTGTGTGTGTGTGTGTGTGTGTGTGTGTGTGTGTGTGTGTGTGTGTGTGTGTGTGTGTGGTGTGTGTGTGTGTGTGTGTGTGTGTGTGTGTGTGTGTGTGTGTGTGTGTGTGTGCAAGTAAGACGATAACTGACCTCTCATTTCTTCCTTTCTCATGCTCTCTCCATATTTGAAATTTCTATTTCAATTTCTCAAAGTACTTTATTGGCATGATCGTCTTATACAATATAACGCCAAAGCATCTGCAACAACAAATAGCAAAAACAAAAGGGTTCTTTGTAACATAATGTACTAATACAGAATATATGGGATAAATTGCTATTTCTAAGCTAGCCCATACTTTCATTTGTAGACGACAAAAATTGTAAAATTATATCAAAATCTGAAACAAATGCACAAAAACTGACGTCACACAGTGGCAAATGCATTTGGTCTTTTTCAGCTAATCATTCTCTTTCGGTCCGTCCCGCTTTCTAGTCATTGAGTTGAGTTTACTGGTACAAGAGCACCAGCTGAGGTCCCATCATCCTCAGATGCATGCTGGGAAAATTCCTCAAGCTGGATGGAGGAGAATGTACTAATGGGCCGACGCTGTTCCAGCAACAGGGACAAAAGTATAATGTACTATGTGTAACACACACACACACACACACACACACACACACACACACACACACACACACACACACACACACACACACACACACACACACACACACACACACACACACACACACACCACACACACACACACACACAGGCGATAACACATGCAGACGTACTGTCTGAACTTACACACACTTCTGAAAGCATAAGCGCTCGGTCCTTTTAGTGTGTGTACATTAAAATAAAAACCCATTATCCAATTGTCCCATGTCTCAGTGGACCTTTACATACAAACCTGCTCAGCAACCCTCGACATGTTCAGTATGCGTGCTGTTACCATGTTCGAAACAGGAGAACATGTTTGTGCTGACATCGGTTGCATTAGGATCTAATTACCCTGAATGTTAAACACAGGCATGTTCAGCCTCGATAAATCACTCTGAATTTCCCGCACAACCAAGAAAAATATATCGTTTTCTTTATGTAGAATAAACTTTAATGTAAAAGAAAATACGGGATGAAATTTGCTCTAGACAGACTCAATGCTTTTGAGTGTGTGTGTGTGTGTGTGTGTGTGTGTGTGTGTGTGTGTGTGTGTGTGTGTGTGTGTGTGTGTGTGTGTGTGTGTGTGTGTGTGTGTGTGTGTGTGTGTGTGTGTGTGTGTGTGTGTGTGTGTGTGTGTGTGTGTGTGTGTGTGTGTGTGTGTGTGTGTGTGTGTGTGTGTGTGTGTGTGTGTGTGTGTGTGTGTGTGTGTGTTGTCATTTATGTCCCAAAAACATAGAAAAAACAAATCCACATTCGTATGTTGCAACAGAAGGTGACTTCCAAAGTTTTAACAGGATTACGCCTAAAAACACCCAAAGACGGTGATGCCATTTTTCCAAATCCACTTTAATGTCAAGGCTAATTATATCTGCATAACATGTTCTGTGATTGTTAGAGGTTTCTGGGTGGTTGCCAAGGTGTTGCTATGCAGTTGCTAACCTGTTCTGATTGGTTTTTATCATATTGCTAATTGTTAGGGTGTTGTGTGTGGTTGCTAGGGTGTTGCTATTCAGTTGCTAAGCTATTCTGAGTGTTTTTTATCATATTGCTAATTGTTAGGGTGTTGTGTGTGGTTGCCAGAGTGTTGCTATGCAGTTGCTAACCTGCTCTGAGTGGTGAGTGGTTTTTATCATATTGCTAATTGTTAGGGTGTTGTGTGTGGTTGCTAGGGTGTTTCTATTCAGTTACTAAGGTGTTCTGTGTTTTTTTATTATGTTGCTAATTGTTTGTGTGTTGTGTGTGGTTGCCAGGGTGTTGCTATGCAGTTGCTAACCTGCTCGGAGTGGTTTTTATCATATTGCTAATTGTTAGGGTGTTGTGTGTGGTTGCTAGGGTGTTGCTATTCAGTTGCTAAGGTGTTCTGTGTTTTTTTATTATGTTGTTAATGTTTGTGTGTTGTGTGTGGTTGCCAGGGTGTTGCTATGAAGTTGCTAACCTGCTCTGAGTGGTTTTTATCATTTTGCTAATTGTTAGGGTGTTGTGTGTGGTTGCCAAGGTGTTGCTATGCAGTTGCTAACCTGCTCTGAGTGGTTTTTTATCATATTGCTAATTGTTACTGTGTTGTGTGTGGTTGCCAGGGTGTTGCTATGCAGTTGCTAACCTGTTCGGAGTGTTTTTTTTATCATATTGCTAATTGTTAGGGTGTTGTGTGTGGTTGCTAGGGTGTTGCTATTCAGATGCTAAGCTGTTCTGTGTGTTTTTTATTATGTTGCTAATTGTTTGTGTGTTGTGAGTGGTTGCCAGTGTGTTGCTATGCAGTTGCTAAGCTATTCTGAGTAGTTTTCATCATGTTGCTAATTGTTAGGGATTTTTGGTGGTTGCTAGTGTGTTGCTATGCAGTTCCTAAGCTGTTCTGGGTGATGTTAAGCATGTTATACAGTATATAAGTTGTAGGGTGTTTTTGTGGGTGGTTGTCAAGGTGTTGCTATGCAGTTAATAAGGTGTTCTGTTTTTTAATTTTACAATTAATATGTGGTTTCTAGGTTGATCACTGCTTGCCAGGACATTGCTACGTGGTTGCTAAGGTGCTTCATGAGACTCAACCATGTATGCATAGGTTTCTTCATGAGTTTGAGAATGTGCGAGTCCTTTTTATCACAAAACTAATCTTTTTTTGTAATTTGCAGCAGAAGGTAAAAGTTTTAACAGGATTATGGGTAAAAGATCCAAAGATGGTCCTGCCATTTCACCAAATCCACTTAAAAATCAATGCAATCCTTTCCAGTGGGAGTTTCTCCTCTAACATCACCATCAGAGGTCTAGTTGGATGAAACCAGTGGGTTAAGCTTGCCTTTGTAAAGCGTGACTCTAAGATGAAGAGGGGTGACGAGATGAAGTGGTTTAGCGAAATGCAATAAGATCTCTATTGTACCGACTCGGCATTCATTACACACAACTCTGGTGTCGGCTATCTCTCCTGAATCATTGCTGCTGAATTGATTACACCGGCTGCTGAAATACTGGAGCTCAGAAATTAATATGTCAGCGGAGTAGATTTATTGATCTGCTTTACTTAGGGCTTATTGCGTATTGCGGCAAAAAAACTCATCTGTCTCGCTTTCAATATCTTTCAGATGGAAGAGCCAAGATCTAAGAAAACAATTATGTTACAAATTCACAGTCACTATGGCCCTGTCCCAAATAGCACACTTTATATGCACTTTCAGTCTTGTGGAGTTTCGATGGCTGTCGCGTACGCTTGTCCATTCAGTCCATGAGAACGTAGGGTGTCCCATTTGTCATTTTAGGTTTCTTCCCAAAAAGTCAAAGCAGTGTTACGTCACGAAAGTCCGGATTCGTAGGAAGACCGCAAGTGGTTGTGCCATTTGGGACCGGGCCCATCAAAGCCACCATTCTGAAGGTCATGACATACGATTGATGACTTCAAGAGATCATGACCCTTGGGTTAAAGGGATACTCTACTGCTTTTTCATATTAAACCATGTTATTCCCTTAACTAAGACGAGTTGATACATACCTCTCTCGTCTCAGTGCGTGCACTAAATCACTGTCTTGCCGCGAACCTTTGTTAGATCTTATCTCAGCCCTGTTCATTCAATATGTGCCAAGAAGAGAAGCGACCAAACACCTCCACGTTTTCCCTATTTAAATACAATTACTAGAGTAGTGTAACTCGACCAAGAATGGTGAAACAAAATAAAACGCACTGAGACGAGAGAGGTATGTATCAACTCGTCTTAGTTAAGGGAATAACATAGTTTAATATGAAAAACCAGTAGAGTATCCCTTTAATTGTCATTTCCATAAATACAGACTTTGTTGTAAATTTAAGGTCTCTCTTTGGTCATGTAAAGATGACCCGTTGTCAAAGTCACCTTTATTTATATAGCGCTATATATAATACAGATTGTTTCAAACACCTTCACGATAATAAACATATCAATCAATAATGCCAACTTCAAATCAAATATGAAATTAATTCTAATTCTGCTGTCAAGCAGCTCTACAGAAAAAAAGTGTCATTATTCAGCTCAAATCAGTTCAGTGTTGATTCAGTTCAGTTCAATAACTGCGTAAAGTTAATCAATTATAAAAATGAGTTTAATTCGGCTATAAAGGCAATCTAAGAATGAACTGGTGTAATGTTATTTTGAACAGAATCAGGCCCAAACGAAGTTCGTTTTGAGTTCGAAACAGCTTGCCAAAGCAAACTTTCCGGAAATGTTGTTTCGGCTGGTAAACACCTTCGAAATACCATTGGTAGGTGGTGATGATGTAATAGGTGGGTGTGGCTCTGAGGCTCCGCCTTTTTTGACGTGTAAAACTTCAGGTTCATTTACTCTGTTGAGACCGTCGACGACAGAAGCAGCGAGTAAAAACATGAACACACTGGAGAGCTGGTATAAAAATGTAAGTGTAATTCTAATTGAAAGAGACGCGATATTTTTTTCATGTTTAATACAGTAAAGCTGTTTGATTTAAAGCAATCTATTATATAAAGTGCTATATAAATGAACATGACATGACTTTACTGGAGTATCGAATTGCAGAGCTTGTGCAAACATATCCATCCCTATGATCATATGCTTTCTTAACTGCTGTTTTCTTACCACTGTCATTTTTGTTGTGTGAAATCAGTGATGTCATCATCCAGCTCAATTCAGTTCGAGTTTTGTTCTCATCCGATATTGTCAGTGCACTTAAATAAATAATTTTACTGAATATTAAGTGTCTTTTATTTAAACCCTAACTAAGCAAGCCAAAGGCGACATTGGCAAGAAACAATAACTCCATCAGGTGACGTAAATTGAGGAAAAGACCTTAGGAGAAACCAGGCTCAGTCGGGAAACCAGTTCTCCTCCGGCCAGACAAACAAACTTGATGTGGTTTAATTCCAGGCTGCATTAAAAGTCAGATTGTAGATTGGTATTCAAAAATTTTCATTCAGCTCATTCTCAAAAAAAAAAAGTTTCCTTTTTGTCCAACTTTTTGGCAATTAACTTTGGTGGTGCAGAAATTTCACACTTCACCTTTAACGTTTAGATTGAAGAATGATATCCAGTTGCATTTGTATTTTCTTTTGCTATGAAGCTGCGGGAGACAAAAAGTGTCATTTCCATGTGTGTGTTATCAAGCCCCTTGTGGTGTAACCTCGCTAGCTAGAGCGCAAGGGTGGTCTGAAGCTCTCGCCGATCTCGAGCCAGGCCGTGGCTACGGCACATTGATTTTTCTCCAGCAGCTTGTTGTCTAATTGCCCTTATCAAAATCATGACCTGCTAAATGATGGTGTCTGTAATCTCACACTCTCTAGCCAGTGGGCATTGACATTTAGTCCGATTAATTATTGCAAACATCCAGAGAGAGCAGACGGCTCGTCTCAACGGAAGAGTAGAACAGAGAGACTAAAGAAGTTTTGAGTGTCACCATCTGTCGTTGTGAATAACTGCTACCCAGAGACTAGAGGCCGTGTTTACAAAGCCGTCTGCGGGTGCTGGAACCAGATCAGCTTCGCTCATTGCCAAACTGCTCAAAGTAGCTACAGCTGATCCAGTCTGTCAGAAACACAATCCAAGATCAGCTCTCAAATTGGCAAATTAGTTTTTAATACAGACTCACAACCCATAGTTTTCATTCTGCTAATACACATGTATTACTTTTCTCAGGTGTGTGCACGGACCGTCAGAATTTGCACAGGATGTGAAATAAACACTAGACTCTGGGGAAAGAAACCCTGGCTCTGTTTTTAAAGGTGCTCTAAGCGATGTTACCCGTTTTTTTAGGCCAAAACATTTTTTGTCACATCCAGCAAATATCTCCTCACTATCCGCTAGCTGCCTGTCCCCTGAACACACTGTAAAAGACGCGGTCTCTGCAGACAACCCAGGCTCCACAAACGACAACAAAAACAAACTGGGCTAACCCGCACCACGAAACATTACAAACTATTCCAGCCAATAACCGACAAGAAGGATTTGGGGGGGGGTTTGGGGGGTTAGTGCGCGGATGAGGGAGGGTCTAGCTAGCCTCCGTTTTGTTTGACAATACTTTAAACGTCAACAAGAAGTGACGTCACCCGAAATCGCTTAGAGCACCTTTTAAACAGCAGTATTTTTACATAATCTCAAGGAAATGTTATGTTAGGGTGTTGTGGATGGTTGACAAGGTGTTGCTATGCGGTTTCTAAGGTGCTGTGAGTATCCAAATCCATTTAAATGATGAGGCTTGGGTTAAGGTTTAGCATGTCGCTATGTGAAACTTATGGTGTTGTGAGTGGTTTACACTGTTGATATGCGCTTGCTAAAGTGGTTTCAAGGGGTTGCTATGTGAATTTGATTTACAAATCGTTGCTATGCAGTTGTGACTTTGTGATTATGAGTGGTTTTTTGCATGTTGCTATGCACTTGTGGTTGACATGCCATTGCTATGTGGTTGACAGTGTGTTGTTAATTACCAAATCAACGTAAATGTTGATGTTAAATTTATTTGTTTCGCATTTTGCTATGCAATCCTTGGGGTGTTGTAAATGGTTGCCAGGCTATGCAGTGTTGTGAGTGGTTTTTAGCATATTGCTATGCAATTATGGTTGACAGGACATTGCTATTTGGTTGCCAAGTTGCTCTGAGTGGTTTTCGACAGTTGCTATATGAATGTGGTTGTCAGGATTTTATGCAGAAGTTAAGATATTCTGAATTGTTTCTAGAATTTTGTTAAAGCTGCAGTCCGTAACTTTTTGGGTTAAAAATTATCCAAAATAATTTTTTGAGCAAGTACATAACCAGCCAGTGTTCAAAACTATCTGCTTGCCTTAAGCTCGATTTAAAACGGTAAGTTTGTAATAATGTTTTTAGTTCCAGTGATACTGGTGGATTTCCACGGGAAATTCGAGCATGGTTTTGCATCATTACGTCACATCTGTTCACATAAAGGAGTCTCGGCTAGTAGGCTATGAGTGTGAGGATGTTGGAGGTGGAGATTTATAGCCTTTTCTCACAGCACTTGATATAATTAAACATTAATTTGATGGCGGATCCAGAAAGGTTCAAATTACAATCACCAGGGACAACTAGAGATTCACCCATTTTAAAATGCAAAAGACTTCAGACTTCGGAGTGGCTACAGAAAAGAAAAGTGACTACAACCGGGCCCATGCGAAAACAAGGATAAATATCAGAAGGGCTTTTGAAAGGAGATGTGAACACTGTGTTTTGAAAGGGTTCAAAACGGCTTTTTTCCCGTGCATCGGAATATTGAATAATGCAATAAATATGCATCTGATTACAGATACGCGTATTTGTATTTCAAACTGAACCAGTTCTAAGGATCATGAATTTGTTGGTATGACAATTAGAAATTAAACTGCACAGAAATGAAAACTAGAGGTGTGACGAGACACTTTTCTCACGAGACACGAGATTGGGTTCACGAGAACAAGACGAGACAAGATTTTTTTTCAGAAATCCTCAATGACAAAATTCATGACTCGAAAAATTGTCTGCAGGTGCATTTTGAAATGTTTTAACATTTAACTAATAATCTTCTAGTTCTATTTAATGAGTATTAATTATCAAATGCATTGAAAGAAAACAATATGCAAGCACTGTAAAAGTTTTTTACTGACTGGCTTTTCTCTTGTATGATTTCATATTAGTCTCTTCAGACTTTACTGTACATCTATGAGCTTTCAGAACTTCTGATTGAGGCCGTGTGTGACCTCCTAACTGAACTTCCTTACACAAATTGAATATAGAAATAAAAACAAAAATAATTAACAGTTTTCCCTTAAGTGCAAACAATAAGTGGAAGTGCAAGCATAATCAAAGTACTACTAATTGTTAATCCAGTGCGATTCCCTTAGTTCAGAACAAAAGTGGAGTATGTTACTTGTTCAGAGGACATTTTCAGGTGAAAATTCTTGTTGGTCATACTTCCAAAAAGTAGAATCTGTGATTCCGAATGCCAGTATCCACACCGGCGCGGTGACTGACAGCCACACACTCTCCTCAAAACGTTGGATTCATCCACGCTGTGCCCTGCCGAGGCACAACCCACGTAAAGTTGATAATTCCGCGAATAACTGCAATTGCAGATTTCGAACAGTGATGGCGACAAAGAGGAAAAACTACGGACTGCAGCTTTAAGTAATTCTTAGAATGTTTATAGTGGTTGCCAGGGTGTTTCTAGGGTGTTCTGAGTGGTTGAGAGGGTATTGCAAGACAATTGCTAAAGTATTGCAAGTGGGTTTTTAAGCATGTAGTTTTAAGGTGTTGTGGATGCTTGCCATGGTGTTGCTAATGTATTTTCTGAGGTGTTTTGAATGGTTGACAGGGTGTTGCTAAGTCGTTGCTTAGGTGTTGTGAGACAACAAATTCACTTAAATGTCAAGGTTAACTTTATTTAACATGTTTTATGCAATCTTAGAATGAGTGGTTTTCAGCAAGTTGCTATGTAGTAATGGTTGACAGGGTGTTGCTGTGCAATTATTATGGAGTTGTGGATGGTTGATCAGGTGTTGCATTTTGTTATGTGAGTCTTAAAATGGTTGTGGTGGTTGTCAGGGTGTTGCTAAGGTTTTCTGAGTGGTTGACAGGGAGTTGCTAAGCGATTTCTTAGGTTTTGTGAGTCACCAAATTCACTTAAATGTCAAGGCTAACTTTATTTAACATATAAGAATGGTTGATGTGGAACTGTTAGGGAGTTGAGATGGTTGATCGGGTGTTAGTACACTTAACATTGGGAAAGTTCACTTTCTACATGAACTAGTTCAAAGTTCAGTTCACACATTTTAAAATGAACTAGTTCAGTTCATAGTTCAATCTTCAAAAAATGAACTAGTTCATTTATAGTTCTTTTTTTCCATATGTTGCGAGCTTTTTTAAAATTATTATTATTGCCACCACACAGCCCATATACAACCACAGACAACAATTATTTTATCGACGGGCAGTTTGCCCATAAATGTAAGATTTTTCCCATCCTCACCGACCTCGTCATGAAACCCGTTTAAATGATCATACGATGCCTCCACGCTCACTGCTTTGTCGACGCCGGCCGCGGCGCGACACTGCTGGCTGGTGTTGCCAGATTGGGTGTTTTTTCGCTACATATTAAGGTCTGTTTATGTGTGTTTTAGCCGTGTTTTCGCCTGGAAGGCTCTATACAAATCTGGCAGCCTATTGTACGAAGCTAAACTGAGAGCGCGTGCGTTCACAGACACCAGAATGAACGCGTTCACAGTAACGTTCATCAGGCAGTAATACAGTACGTTCAGTTCACGTTCGCCCAAAATATGAACGCGTTCATGAACTATCGTTCATTGAACGCGTTCAGGCACAACACTGATGGTTATGGTGACTGCCAGGGTGTTGCTATGCATTTGAGTCTGACATGCCCTTGTTGATCTGTTGGTCCGTAGGTCTTCTGGGTGTTTTTGATTATTGATTGCATATTGTAGTTGCTAGGAACATTTATGATATTCTTGGCCATTGTATAAGGGCTCGGATCCCTCCTTCAGTATAAGTCTATGGGATTTCTTTTCCTATTTTATTGTCCTACATATGAAAATATTTAAATTAGTAATATCACACTTCTCAAAGAAACCACAACACAAGCAATGAGTCAACTGCCAAAAATAATTATTTGCAGTTTTTCAAGGTTTTGTTCAAATCCCAACCCAGTGTATGAACAATAAAAATAGTGACGATTACCTTAGAAAACACCACTAATAAGAGAGTTAATAAACACTAACCAAATAAAAATAATAAGGGATTTTATGTGGATGGTTCAGTCATGTATGATCATAATATATGCTGGCCTTAGAAATAAGTGCAAATTTCATAGTCAAGTCAAGTCAAGTCACCTTTATTTATATAGCGCTTTTTACAATACAAATTGTTTCAAAGCAGCTTTACAGAGATAACAGGAAAACAATGTTGTAATAGTATTGTTCAATTGAAAATTAAATGTCCCCAACTAAGCAAGCCAAAAGGCGAAGGCAACAGTGGCAAGGAACCAAAACTCCATCAGGTGACAGAATGGAGAAAAAAACCTTGGGAGAACCCAGGCTCAGTCGGGGGGCCAGTCCTCCTTTGGCCAAAAGTGAGCATAAATTGTTATGAACAGATGGTTTTGTTATGCTGTAACTTTTGAGTTTTTTTCCTTATTATTTTCCATAGCAAACAGTTTTTTAAGACCCATTGAATCTGCATTTGTCCTTGTGTTGACAGCCCAGTCTCTCCAGGTGATTATGCTACACTCTTCATTGAATTTCCATTGAATTGCATTCATACATGTTAATATAACCTCGGTAGACAGATGTGGCCCACATACTGTAATAAAAACAATAAAATGACTATATCTATCAATCTATATCTGTCTGTCTGTCTTTCTATCAATTCACTTGCTTTTTCAGCCTTGAAAACACTTCCTTTGTCCTGGTTGACCCATCAGTAAAAGGCATCCTATGGTATTTTGGGGAAGATGGGATATTTTAAAAAAAGATATAATATAGAGGAATGGGAAGAAAGAGAGAACAGGGTCAGTGTAGCAGACCTACCCTGCTGGATATTTCCCTGAGAGCCTCAATCGATCCATAGTTGGGCAGGACAAAAAAGAGAAAGAGAAAATAGAGAGCGAGGAGAGCGGAGGTCAGTGGTTCAGCTTTGTTTCTTGAAACGAAATGGAGTTCTGATGTGTTTCCCAAAATCCATTCATACTGCTGGGCACAACAGGAAGAGCAGTGTAAATCCCTGTAGCGATCGTTGATGTTGTTTATGTCACTAATCGCAGTGCTATTCGCACGCCTGCTATTGAGCTCATGTGCTCTGACTCCTGTGGGTTTGTTTAGACATGTCAACCTGTTGTTGTTGGAAATGCCTGATTGTACAATTTACTCACCCAGCCACAGGCTTTTAAAACTAGTATTTTGACAAAGACACAAGCTACAATTTAAATCGGTTTATCAGGGATCAACGGCAAATGCCCGGTACACATTGTATGATTTTGGGCTATGCCAGACGAAAGATAACCAATCTTGACCAATCTTGACGATTTCTGTGGCGATTCTACCTAAACGGTGGTTCTAAGTCGTACAGTGAGCAAGGTTATTTTCGTAAACGAAAACTGAAACTAAGACTAGAACTATAGGCTCCTTGCACATAGCAACCTGACGTCATATCCGCAATGGGTAAATACGGCTCGCTCTCTCCTGTCTGAAAGCGTACATACACAACGTAGACATTTTCCGCCTAATACTAGAAAACAGTACAGCATTATAACACGCATATTCTGTCAGCCCGGGATTGTTTATTAGCCTAATGTAAGCTAGCAAACTAACTTAAGCCATAAAGTTTGAGATATATAGACTTACCTTCATATCCGTGGATATCTGAGGAGGCATACATTTTAAAGCCATTCTCTCTAATTTGCTGGTAGGTGATTTGGAGGAGGACTTACAAAGACGATATACGTCCGTTATTGTAAGTTTCGGCAACTCTTGTAAACACCTCATCTCATAGTGTAGAATAGCGCCCGAAAAGACGAGGCCGCATTTCCGGTAAGGAAGTAGTTACGTGCAAGGAGCCCATTGGTCAAACAACATTATCATAAACTGAAAACGAATAGAAATTTTAAGATAAATGAAAAAATAAAACAAAACTAACAACAGTTAACCTACTGAAAAACGTAATAATTAGCAAAAATAAATAATGGTTTTCATAATTACTCAGCTCTCATCCTGTACCAGAAAATCACGTTTTTCCATTGCTACTTTATTTTTCAATGTAAACACGCGCTAGACGGACATGTATGCAAGAAGCCGGAATGGCCAAATAAGTATTTCCATCATGTCTAAACCTATTTTTTTTGATGCCCCTCCTACCACATTTGCTAATACAATGCTAAATCATAAATCAGATGTAGGCTATACAATACCGATGTCCAGCAATCTATTTAAATAGTACATTGTGTTTAATTGGTCATTTAATCTAAGCCAAGAATTTTCACGTGAAGAAATAGATATATCCAGTCCGACTTTTTTTGTATGTGTTTTAATGGTCCAGGGGCAAAACTTTTGCCAAGCGTGTCAGAGGTTCTGCGTTTTAATCCGCACTCGTATAGTTTTTTTTTTCCTCATTACACCGATTATGTTTATCAGTGGTTGTATATCAGTCAGGGACACGTTTGTGTGCATTTTACTTTGTGATTTCACCGGAAAGAATAGAGATTTCTCCGCAACGGATTAAAACGCGCATCCGTGTGAAGACTGTGCGCGGCAGCGCGAGCCACAAGAGAACACTTTATCAGCACCACTGATCGCAGTCAACGACCATTTTGATCACTTGATTTAAAAAACAATACATTTCAGCGTGCTAGATCGTCTCTTATAGATAACAAATGAATGCTCTGCAAGTTAACTGGATATGTTTTATTTATTTGTATTGGTACATCCGTACTGCGAGATGTTTAAAAGTGGTGGTGACAATATCGACCCTGGCAAAAAGTGGTGGGGAAATTCGCAAATAATAATTATTATTAAAGGTGCCATGTGTAATAATTGAGGTAAAAATATCCAAAAAATGAGCTACACGCATCAAAAGAATGAGAAGAAATAAGGGCGATGATGTCATTAAAAAAATGAAAAGTTATAGTGTTGCAGAGATATCAACCTAAATTAGCATTAGCATTACTAGCCCCGGCCCGACAGGTGTTGTAATACCAGTTTCGGCCATGGGAGGCGGTATGCGGGCAACATACATAACCACCAGCCAAACTGCAACACACGAATAACTCGCACTGCTTGTATCTCTTTAGTCTCTAAAAATCTCCAAATGCTCCACGTGAAACTGCGGTCTTACTATCATGTCAATTGATTTGATTAATATGCGCGAGGGAGAGAGAGCAGGACCGCTCTCGTGTTGTTTGAAGACGTGAGAGTGTGAGAGAGAGAGAGAGAGAGAGAGAGGGCCCCCGGCCGCGCTCTCTCTCTCTCTCTCTCTCTCTCTCTCTCTCTCTGCTCGTAACGCGCCCTGTCAAGCGCAGCGGCAGCAGTCATTCTAGTCTACATCCCTTACCGATCAAAATAGGCTTTGGCGGGACAAAGCGGACTATTTGATGGTTTTAGAAGATTAACAACCTGAAACTAAAAAACAGACTAGAGTAGGCCAACTTTCTGGAGGTATACTGCCCCCATCTGGTATGGAATATGTGGAGTATTAATTGATTTTTTGACATATGGCACCTTTAATAATAATAATAATAATAAGGTGTTTCGTTTTTTTTGCGTCATCATAATGCTGATGACCCAATGCCCCTCCAGTAGATCTGCTCTGGAGCCGACTCTGATCTCATGTAAAACTAAACAAGATACCACACATATTAGATGAGATACCACTCTGAGCAGAAAACAAAAAAAGCAAATAGCATGTCTAGCCCAAAATAGACGTACATTTTCAGAGAAGTAAACTAAATGTCTGGTCTGAATAGAACACATGAATATGAGTATATGATATTAAAAAGCATAAATGGATCAATACAAGAATAATATTTGAAAGGATTAATCATAGAAATAACCATAAAAGACTAATCATAATAATCATACGCATATTTTTTTAACATGATTAACGTTTAACATGATTTCATATTAAATATGAATGAGTATGAATGAATACTTTTTACTTTTATACTTTTAAGTTGCATTTGTTTGGTTCTTTTTTCAATCTCAAACAATTATTTTATTTTTATTATTAAGAAGTTTGCACAATAGTTAACTGTAAACTGCATACATTAAAGGGTTAGTTCACCCAAAAATGAAAATTAAGTCATTAATTACTCACCCCCATGCTGTACCAACCCCGTAAGACCTTCGTTCATCTTCGGAACACAAATGAAGATATTTTTGATTAAATCTGAGAGCTGGTTCACTGCTACATAGGCTCCCTCAGCAATTGAAACTTGACGGCCCAGAAAGTCATTGAAGAAAATGTTTAAGTATTCCATGTGCCTTCAGTGGCTCCACTATAAGTTTATCAAGCGACGAGAATACTTTTTGTGCGAAAAAACAAAACAAAAATAACGACTTTATTGGACTATTCCATTGCTTCCATGTGGGCCTGAGACGAGAGTTCCAGAGATTTCCACGACGCATACGCGAGAACTGACGCTCTTCTTTTACTACCATGTACAGCGCGTGTCTTCCTCTGCTACTAAGAAAGAAGAAAAATTAAATAACAGGCATATATTTATTGACAGCTCGGCAAGCATACATTTATAAAGTTCTTTGTCCGTAGCGAGCAAAGCAAGGGTAGCCGAATCTGCATGTCCTGCCTGAAGATGAAGGCCGGGGCGCAGCCGACCCCCCTGGAGGTAAAGGAAGGGACCATCCTGGTGGTGGTTGGGGAGGATGGAGGTAATTGGCAGCGTCAGTATCTGCAAACTCAGACAAGTGTAAGTACCAATCTTTTATACTGCAGTGTTAGCACCTGATTGGTTAGAAGAGAGGTAAGGCGTGACGCGCTGATTGAGTCTTCCTGACAGAACTTATGCCGAGTTCAGACTGCACAATTTTAGCCCCGATTTTGGCTTCGCCGACAGGTTTTGAGAAATCGCGACAAATGCCCGAAATCACAGGCAAATCGGTGCTTGTTCACGCGAGTGACAATCACGCAGTGTGAATGAGCAAAGACGCGATCTGAGAGAATCGCCGACGACTTGTCGGCGATTCACAATCCTGCTGTGTCAGTGTGTTCTGACTGAAAACTACATCGGCGATGTCCGACAGCCAATGAGAGAGCAAGATACAGGACAGCATGCTGTACGGGGAGCAGTTATAGACCAGAATATCAGTATTTTATTATACAGATAGGCCTATATTTACAATTATATCAAACAGAAACAAAGCACAAACATTTGCATGACCAGCAGCAACAGCAGGACATTTGCAAAATTATTTATTTACCCCCATCTCTCTTTGCAAAACACAGTCCTTGCTTCCCTCGTCTTCCCAACCATTTCCTGCATAAACTGTTTTTTTTTTTCTTCATTTTCGCTACAAATCAGTGCACAGACAATTTGATCGCAATCTTCTTGTAGGCTATCATTTTTAATAACAAACTCAGTGTCGCGCGAGAACTCCGGTCTCACGCACATGCGTGATCTTCCGTTATTTCCGTATCACTTCTCGTGTTTGTTTGGTTGTGAAACGTAGTTTGCGGACCAGGCAGAAGTTGTCGCCGATTCTTTCTTTTGTAAAGACATGCAGTGTGAAACCTCCTGTCGCCCGTCCATCGTGCAGTGTGAACACAGCAGCAACTGAATGTTACCCCAGATAATATCATAATGCAGTGTGAAAACAACAGTGACCCGATTATTTTGAAAATCGTGCAGTCTGAACTCGGCATTACGCTAAAGCTTTCATATATAAGACTTTTTCTATGTACACAAAAGGCCTATTTCTCTCAAATATTGTTCACAAATCTGTCTAAATCTGTGTTAGTGAGCATTTCTCCTTTAGTGAGATAATCCATCCACCTCACAGGTCTGGCATATCAAGATACTGATTAGACAGCATGATTATTGCACAGGTGTGCCTTAGGCTGGCCACAATAAAAGGCCACTCTAAAATGTGCAGTTTTGCTCTATTTCGTGCAATTGGCATTCTGACTGCAGGAATGTCCACCAGAGCTATTGTCCGTGAATTGAATGTTCATTTCTCTACCATAAGCCGTCTCCAAAGGCGTTTCAGAGAATTTGGCAGTAGGTACATCCAACTGCCGGCCTCACAACCGCAGACCACGTGTAACCACACCAGCCCAGAACCTCCACATCCAGCATCGTCATGTCCAAGATAAATTGAGAACAGCCACCCGGACGGCTGCTGCAACAATCGGTTTGCATAACCAAAGAATTTCTGCACAACCTGTCAGAAAGTGTCTCAGGTAAGCTCATCTGCATGCTCGTCGTCCTCTTTGGGGTCTCGACCTTACTGGAGTTTGTCATCATAACCGACTTGAGTGTGCAAATGCTCAGATTCGATAGTGTCTGGCACTTTGGAGAGGTGTTCTCTTCACGGATGAATCCCAGTTTTCACTGTACAGGTTAGATGGCAGACAGCGTGTATGGCGTCGTGTGGGTGAGCGGTTTGCTGATGTCAACGTTGTGGATCGAGTGGCCCATGGTGGCGGTGGGGTTATGGTATGGGCAGGCATATGTTATGGACAATGAACACAGGTGCATTTTATTGATGGCATTTTGAATGCACAGAGATACCGCGACGAGATCCTGATGCCCATTGTTGTGCCATTCATCCACGACCATCACCTCATGTTGCAGCATGATAATGCACGGCCCCATATTGCAAGGAACTGTACAAAATTCCTGGAAGCTGAAAACATCCCAGTTCTTGCATGGCCAGCATAATCACCGGATATGTCACACATTGAGCATGGGATGCTCTGGATCGGCGTATACGACAGCGTGTTCCAGGTCCTGCCAACTTCGCACAGCCAGCAACTTCACACAGCCATTGAAGACGAGTGGACCAACATTCCACAGGCCACAATCAACAACCTGATCAACTGTGTTGTACTGCGTGAGGCAAATGGTGGTCACACCAAATACTGACAGGTTTTTAACGTGTCAGGAATTTAACATGATCATCTCACTGTATGTTTGCTGCTACACCTTACATATCGGGAACACATTTCTTAATTAACAAAAAAGTTGAATCAGAAACTCTATGTATATAACAAGATTAAATCACATCTTTCCTTTTCTGTTTCTGAAACTTACCTACATGCCATAGTGTTCTCAACAATGTCCTACTGTCTTCCAATCTGGTCTCTTACCACTAAGGACAATACTGAACCAATAGCACGACTGTATTACCAAGCACTTAAGATCCACAGTAATCTTCCAAAGTGGTCTCATCTTTGCAGTGCGCTCACACGCACAAATGCTTTGACTTATCAGAACTGTGTAAACTAATGCTATTGCATTTTATTTTCAGATTCAAAATAGCTCTTCACCGGCACTTACAGGTCTTCTTCCGACACACAATATGAGACCACTACGCTTCACTAGGTCAGTCTCACAGGCACTCATTCCAGTTCCACCATACAAAAATAACTATGGTCAGAAGTAGTTTTTCTATTTACACTAAAATCTGGAATGACATTCCCCATCACATTCGAACATTATTGTCCTTCACATATTTCAAAAAGTGATATAAACTGTCTCTTTTTAATAGTCATACTTGTACACGCTGATTGTTCATGTACTGTTTTTAGTCCTGTTTTTCCATACTTCATGTTTTACTTGTTTGTATATGTCTAGTCAATAATAATGTCCTGTATAAATGTGTTGAAATTGTGTTATTGTTCTATGTTACTGCAAAACAGGACCCTGCTGTAAACCAGTTTTAAACTGAGTGCAGGCCCGTTTACTGTAACTAAAAATTGTTGCTCTTAAATGTTCCTGTATAATAAATGAAATTAATGAATGACTAGCCAATAGAAATGCAACATGTAATGGCGTATTGTTCAACACGACATGACGCTAAAACTTAAAATACTTTCCTCGAGCTCAATTTGCAAAATTGCCAAAACCCAAGTTGACCTATTTTCCCTAGCTATGACCACGTCCATACTCTCTTCTTTCGCTTCCTCTTTTTTGTGCACATAAAAACAACAGTTGAAAAAACAAAATGAGATTCATCTATCTCTATTTATTTACCCCTAGCATATGCATTTTATTCTTCTATATTAGCTTGCGTCGTAGCCTATGATTCAATATGTGTCATCATTGTACAGTCTACATACATGTCGTACCCAAGTTTATTAGATCCATGTCACACAGTGTGTGACGAAAGAGTGTATACTGAAGCATTAGGAGTTCCTTTCATTGAAACTAAGGGGCCAAGCCCAATCCCTGAAAAACAACCCCACACCATAATCCCCCCTCCACCAAACTTACACTTGGCACAATGCAGTCAGGCAAGTATTGTTCTCCTGGCAACCGCCAAACCCAGACTCGTCCATCGGATTACCAGACAGAGAAGCGTGATTCATCACTCCTGAGAACACGTCTCCACCGCTCTAGAGTCCAGTGGCGGCTTCTGTATCCGACGCTTTGCATTGCACTTGGTGATGTAAGGCTTGGATAAAGATGCTCGGCCATGGAAACCCATTCCATGATGTTCTTGCACTGTTCTTGAGCTAATCTGAAGGTCACACAAAATGTTGAGGTCTGTAGCTATTGAGTCTTCAGAAAGTTGGTGACTTCTGCGTACTGTGCGCCTCAGCATGCGCTGACTCCCCTCTGTGATTTTACCACGGGGGATCTACCACTTCGTGGCTGAGTTGCTGTTGTTCCCAATTGCTTCCACTTTTGACGCTTTTCCACTGCAGGTATGGCTCGGTACGGTTCGACTCGGCGCGGAACGGTTCGGCTCGCTTCGCTTTTCCACTGCGTGGTACGACTCGGCTCGGTACGGCACGGTTCGGTTCGCTTTAGCTCGGTTGCTTTTCCACTGCAGTTAGTACCCCTTCAAAGTGGTGGGACTGATCGTTACACTGTTTGTAGGTCCGGTGATAGCCGTGTGCGGCTAAGAGCTGAGCTACTTCTTGGAACACTTTTTCATTGCGTTTTGCCCCATACAGCTCTCGCTGGATCCGCTCCTCGGCAACCAACGAGAGGAACGTCTGCACCTCGACCACGATTTAGCCATTTCTTTTTTAAAGTTTTGATCTCTTTCTTTTCAGGAAAGTAAAAAAGAGGTGCTACCGCATTGGCTGTTGTCTACTGGTTATTTAAATCTAGCGGGTTTAGTGTCTCGTGTCGCAAATCCAATGACGCTGGTAGTGACGATTCTGTCTGTCTTACCAATCAGTGATCTGCAGTGTTTCACGTCACATTTTAGTACCGGTACGGTACGCTTGGAACCTCAACAGATCAGGTACCATTTAAAGCGCGCCGAAGCGAGCCGTACCGTACCGTACCATGCAGTGGAAAAGCACCACAAGTGAGCCGTACCGAACCGAACCGTACCGTACCATGCAATGGAAAAGCGCCAGCGCGTGCCGTACCGAACCGAACCGTACTGTACCATGCAGTGGAAAAGCACCATTTGTTATAATACCACTAACAGTTGACAGTAGAAAATTTAGTTGTGAGGAAATTTCACGAATGGACTTACTGCACAGGTGGCAACCTATTACGGTACCATCCTTGAATTCACTGAGCTCCTGAGTGCGACCCATTCTTTCACAAATGTTTGAAGCTTCTGCATGCCTAGGTGCTCGATTTTATACAACTGTGGCCATGGAAGTGATCGGAACACCTGAATTCAATGATTTGGAGGTAATCACGATTAATCGCATCTACAATAACAGTTTGTATACAGCTCTGGAAAAAATGAGAACACAGCAAAATTATCAGTTTCTCTGGTTTTACTATTTATTGGTATGTGGTTGTGTAAAATAAACATTTTTGTTTTATTCTATAAAGTACTGACAACATTTCTCCCAAATTCCAAATAAAAATATTGTCATTTAGAGCATTTATTTGCAGAAAACGACAATTGGTCAACATAACAAAAAAGAAAGAGTGTTGTCAGAGCTCAAATAAAAGAAAGAAAATAAGTTCATATTCATTTTTAAATAACACAATACTAATGTTGTAACTTATGAAGAATTCAGAAATCAAAATTTGGTGGAATAACCCTGATTTTCAATCACAGCTTTCATGCGTCTTGGCATGCTCCCCACCAGTCTTTCACATTGATGTTGGGTGACTTTATGCCACTCCTGGTGCAAAAATGCAAGCAGCTCGGCTTTGTTTGATGGCTTGAAACCACCCATCTTCCTCTTGATCACATTTCGGAGGTTTTCAATGGGGTTCAGGTCTGGAGATTGGACTGGCCATGACAGGGTCTTGATCTGGTGGTCCTCCATCCACACCTTGTTTGACCTGGCTGTGTGGCACGGAGCATTGTCCTGCTGGAAAAACCAATCCTCAGAGTTGTGGAACATTGTCAGAGCAGAAGAAAGCCAGTTTTCTTCCAGGACAAGCGTGTACGTGGCTTGATTCATGCGTCCTTCACAAAGACAAATCTGCCCGATTGCAGCCTTGCTGAAGCAAGCAGTATTAGTATTCTGTTGTTTAAAACATATGGACTTATTTTCTTTCCATTATTCGAGGTCTGACAACACTGCATCTTTTTTTGTTATTTTGACCAGTTGTCGTTTTCTGCAAATAAATGCTCTATATCTATATCTATATCTATATATATAAATTTGAAGCCTTGTAATGGAAAACTGGGATATTCCTGCATATAAAGAATTACAGTAATCCAAGCGGGATATCGAAAGCATGTGACGCTTTCAAGCTCTTTAGGTGATATGAAAGACTCTAGATAAAAGCTTCAGGTGAAAAAAGCTTGATTCAACTACTGTGTTTGTGTTTATCCAGCTTAAGGGAGGAATCCAAAGTCCTCCCAGACTTTTAACTGTGGGTTTTAACTGAGGACATTCATTTTATGTCATTTAAAGAAGTAAAAATGGTTTCTAGGCCTTTTGTGTCTGTGCGCTTGAAAGGCAGATATATTTGAGTATTGTCTGCATACAAGTGAACATACACTCCGTGCCTCTTCTTAAAATCAAGACAGATTAAGGGTACACATAAGGAGCCCTTGTCCTTATTCTGTCCCAACTGTAGGAACTGGGTCAGTCTTGTGTGTCAGTCAGTGTGTTTTTCTTTCTCAGAGGAAAATCATTTAATATTTACGGTGCACAATCTTGTGAAATTGTCGCCGATGAGCAATGAGCAACACCACTTTTTCCTTTATAGAATACTAAGTAGTCAAACGAATGCATTGTCCTGAACACTTCTGTGGTGACTTTTAAATGCCTTTCATATTAATTCCTTTGTGTTGTGGCATATTTTATGTTGTGCGTCCCTGGGCAACATGATTCCTTTCAGGATAAAACAACTGAAAATGTTTGCAGATCATCATCATTCATGAGATTATGCTACTTAATACGACTGAAAAATAACTATAGTTCCTCTTTGCATAGTGAAAAGTAAACAACATTTTTCAACTCATCAAGATTAGCAGTCCCACATTTCGTGTTTGCCATCTGAAAATCAAGTTCATTAAGGTTATACATATTTCCAGAAGGCAGAGGAAGATCAAGATTTATGGTTTCCCCTGTGGTATCCATTACCATTAAGCATGAAAGAGATAAAAAAAAAAAGATGGAGAATATTCATGTAGAATTTGCATTTTGCTTTTGCCTTTAAACTTCCACAGCAAGAGTTTGACCCCTTGCATGTCAACATCTCATTAATTCCACCAGTTCATCGATCTGTCACTCTCTCTGTTCCCCGTTCTGCCTGTATTAGCTCTCTTTGGCTTTAAAGAAGGTATTTAACGCTAAATTTATATATTCAGTGGTGAGCATTATTGCACAACCCTCCACACTAAGGTGCCACTCTGAATGTTTTAAACATGAGATAAGATGAATTTATGCACTTATTCTAGATTCAACTTAATTAATCTTGCTTTGCACAGTTAAAACCATTCATTTTGGCTTCAATAAGTCACTCCAAGGTTCTTCTGTCGCATCTAATTGATGTATTTTTCACTTCAAACTGAAGAATAAAAACAGTCTGTAACAGTTTAGTAGTTATTTATATAAATGCAAGAATTTAAGATGTGTTAGTTTTGGGCTACAGTTTTAATTTAGCTTGTAGGTGGACAGGTTTAGCAATAGCAATAGCACAGAAGACAAAAAGAGAAAAGAACATCACATAGGCAACACATAATAAAATTGTCACTGATTAAAAGCTATTAAAAACAGATGAGACTATATTTAGGCAAACTAATATGTTTAGGCAAAGTATTCCAAAGTTTAGGCGCTGCTACAGCAAAAGCGCAATCTCCTTTTTGATTTCGATGTGTCCTGGGTATTTTGAGTAGCTTCTCATCTCAAATTTCGTCCAGTCTGATATTCAGTTAAAAGATCTGAGAGATAGGCCGGTGCGAGTCCATGCAAGGATTTGTACACCAATAACAGAAGTTTAAAATCAATCCTATAGTAAACCGGAAGCCAGTGCAAGGAGAACAGGGTTGGAGTAAATGTGTTCACGTTTTTTTATCCCCATTAAAAGTCTAGCAGCTGAATTTTGAACTTTTTGTAAACATGAAATAGATGACTGGCTAATTCCCTTATATAACACATTACAATACTCAAGTCTGGATGTTATCAAAGCGTGGATTGCAGTTTCAAGGCCTTTAAACCTTTACAAACACTCAACCTTTGAATTTCAACCTAACATAACACTTTTATTAGTTTTTTATTTGTATTATTGTTTAAATATTTTTTTTACTAATATATATATGCTGTATTACGGTGTAACAATAGAGGGTATGCGCGTGACGTCACTGTCAGCTGGAGTGATTGCGGTCACGCCCACTTAGTGGCAAAAACACTGAGCGACAGCATTGGTTTTCAGCGTGAATGCCGTGAAAAACACAAAAAACACATCTAAAATGGGAAAGAACTTTGCGATTGACTGTAAAACTACATTTGACAAGAAATCTGAGGTATATTTTAACAGACTGCCGAAAGCTACAGAACAGAGAAGCAAATGGATCGATGCAATTCATAGAAACAACAGACTCCAGGCAGAGAAAAGTGGATTTGCAGTTATCATTGAGCAAGTTTACATGCACACCAGTGACCATGACAACACAAGTAAACCGCAGCATGTTTACTTTATTAATAAATCAGGCCATGACCCTGTGTGACGACAAAACAAGCATTTGCGTATCTGACTGAGTATTTCATTTGTTATACCGGCCCGGTTGTTGTTAAATAAAGCTTGCAACATGTCGGCGGGAAAGTTACAGTTCCTATATTATCCTCTTATGCAGTTACAGATGCAGCGTTTTGATTGAACCACTTCTACTTCTGCTGCACGATGATGAGGGACATTTTTATAATGTTCTGTGTCATGAAAGAGTCTGCGTTTGTGATATATTTCCTTCTTCCTTTCCTGCAAAACACTCCGACAGAAGCCGACAGAAAGCAGGTTAATGCGTTTACATAATGCGAAATCCGAGTAAGAGGCAAAAAACTACCTGTGTCGACCGGATTAAGCTTAAGCCAGTTATGACCCTACTCCGATAAAATAAACTTTTTAAATAAACTGACAAAAAACTATAGGCTACAAGTTTTAGGGCTGGACAATATGATTATAGCCTATATATAACATTAGTCACGTTTCCACTGCCGGGCCAGTAGCCCCGCAGCGCTGCCCTAAACCCCGCCCCTAACACGCCTTTCTGGATCAAACGTCATACAACCCAACCCATTTCAGCGGGTATTATGAATTTATTTATTTATTAAGTTAGGAAGATAGCATGTATATTAACTCACCGGCTGTGGCTGCAATAGTGTCCTGATTGTCTCGCGAGTCGCCACTAACCCAGCACGGTGACCCAGCACACCGTCCGTCAAGTCGATCCATGGAAACCTCCTTCTCTGAGCTCCACTTTGTCCATTGTGCGTTTTAATCGCCCTCAACTTTTTTATTTTTTCCTGAACTTCAAGCGCTGCTCGCTGAATGCTTAGCTTAGAAAGTTCAGCATCGATGTATTTTTAACATCCTCGTTTCTTCACACGCCGTCAAATTGACGTTGTACCCTTTCTTCTGCCCAAACGCTCAGAAGAGCTTTATCTTCGACAGACCAGTAGGCTACAGGCGATTCTCCATTTCGAGCAGCGATTATTTTGCGCGATATAAAAAAGTGAAATGTGCTTCTTGCTTCAGATCATAACGTTCCATAACACAGATAAACTCCGCCTTTTACCTTGAGCACGCCTCTAGCCCGAGCTGGCCCGCTTTGGCCCAAGGTTTTTGACGGGCCAGAAATCCTGGCCGTTGGCCCCGAGTAAGCCCCGCTCAAGCCCCGGAAGTGACAGTGGAAACGCGACTGGCCCTGGCACGCACTAGCGCGGCTCGGCCTTGGCCCGGCAGTGGAAACGCGGCTATTGATGTGATCACCTGGATTTAGACCTACCTATTATATTGTATTTATATAAAGCGTTCACAGGCAAATTTGCTTCACGTATTTCCCCGGCGTCGAAATCAGGCACATATGAGTGTCAGGAAACACGATGGCTGCGTGTCAATATCCATGGATCACTGGATCTTTGGTAGGCCTAAGTTGTAAGGAACACTTATATCGAGTCCAAACATCGTTTGTTTTACTCTCGTTTCCTCTATTAAATCCAGTCACGCAGCAGCTCTTTTGCCACTCAGTCCAGCTGAGGGGCAGAGCCGGACAGTAACGGAGTACATTTACTTGAGTACAGTACTTAAGTACAATTTTAAGGGATCTGTACTTTACTCGAGTATCATTTTTGGGGAGTACTCATGTACATTTGAGAGGCAAATATTGTACTCTTTACTCCACTACATTTCTATCCATAACCGTGAGTACCCGTTACTACTTCTAAAAAAAAAAGGAAAAAAGAAAAATCTCGGAAACCCTCAATTTGTTATTTCCACTGATTGGGACAGCCTATCAGCAATCACCTTCAGCTTTCCGCCAAAGTTAACACCATGGTCAGATTTAGATAAGAGACGAAACAATGGATAAAGACGCAGTGGGTCCATCCCGGGAATGTGCCGACCCGTGGCCCCACCTCGCCAGACTATTTACATTTTGAATTCGAATTTTCTGACATTTTCTTAAGTGTTAAATAAAGCAACAGTGTAAAAAGATGAAAATGACTTGATTTTACTTTCAATTCCTTTTACATTCTCCAAGGTATTAACATTACCATTTTTCATAACTCCATGTAGGACGTTTCTGTATATAAATGTAAGCACTGTCAGTAGTAATGCAATATTTAGAAAATGTACTCTTGTACTCTTTATACTCACAAGTACTTCAGTACTTTTACTTAAGTAGACATCTGACTGTAGTACGTTTACTTGTACTTGAGTAAAATTTAGCAAGGTGTATCTGTACTTTTACTCAAGTAATGAAGCTGTGTACTCTGTCCGCCTCTGCTGAGTGGGCAGGTTCCCGTGGGAAAGTGACATCAATCCATACCCTCTATACATCGATATGGATTGATACATCGATTAAATGACAAACGATACGATGTACTAATGCAGCATGTAAAAAAAAAATCAGTATAATAAAAATGTATTAATAATTGACCTTTGATCATTAGTCTTAGTGCTGGGCAACGATTAATCGCGATTAATCGCATCCAAAATAAAAGTTTGTGTTTACATAATATATGTGTGTGTACTGTGTATAATTATTTTTTATATATAAATATACACATATGCATGTATGTATTTAAGAAACATTTGCATATACTGTATATATATTTATACATAATTAATATTATATATAAATATAATATTTTATATATAAATAACATATTTTCTTAAATATATACATGGATATGTGTATTTATATATAGAAAAACATGTTATACACAGTACACACACATATATTATGTAAACACAAACTTTTATTTTGGATGCGATTAATCGCGATTAATCGTTGCCCAGCACTAAAATAAATACATAAATAAACCAACAAATGAATTAATTAAACAAACAACTTAGCTTAGAAATCTGAGAGGCAGCTAGTTGAGAGTTTTTTTCACATTAGTTATCAGTTTAATGCTTCTGAAGTTCTCGGTTTTATTGTGGAGATCTGGTGGTTATATATGAGTCCTAAAGTGTAGCATTAATCTGAGATGCCAGTGAGCAAATCAAATGAAAGATGGCAAACAGTTTGATTTGAAGTGCAGACCCCGCCCACCCCCAACTCTCACACACGCAATTATCTCCTCTTTCTCCATATACCATAGACTGGAGGGAATCGTTTCCATGACAATGCCTACGTCTGATGGTTAAATGAAAGCAGAAGATATTCCAGATGCATCCGAGGTGCCTGTATGGAAAGCAAACTGCATTCTGATCAGAGGACTGCTTTCAGACCAACCCAGAGGAGAGGCGCCCTGTAATCAAAGAGCTGTGAAAGAGTCTATGTGTAAAAGTATTTTCCATCAGGTGAGGTTCTCCTCACACGGCGGTCTGTTCAGAGGAGGTTAATGCGTTTTAATGACAAAAATGGGGGAGGGTGCTGCACTCTTGCCACTCTGGCTAATGCCGAGGACCCCTGCTGTTCTCCTAATGGTCACGGAGAGAGAGCGAGGGCGGTTGTATCGCCCAGAGGCTAATAGCAGACACAACCACATTAGCTGTGTCCTGTGCCATCTCTCCTCAGCAGAGCTCTGTGGGTAGAGAGGATATTAAACTGTCCCAACAGGTGCTGCTGTTATGTGGATGAGGAAGGATGAACCCAATAGCAGACAGTTGCAGTGACTACGTTTATTAATGCACAAAAACAGGGAAAACAAAACCCACGATGGGGTAAAACAAGACAGGATAGACTAGACAAAGAATAATACTGAGACGGTAAACTAACAACTATGACAGGAACAAAACACTACTAAAGACAAGACTTTCTTCAGGCTACTCACAGCAAAGATCACACAACGTATGACAATGAATCGCACAGGACAGAAAATACACAGGGGTTAAATAGGAAACACTAATGACGAGGACAGGTGAAACTGACTAGACAATAATCACAAGACGAGGATAACAAGGGGGCGGGGTAACGTAACGAGACACCACAAGCACATGGCCAAACAATCGGCCATGCGCTTGTACACAAAACATGATTCTGTCATGATCCTGCCTCACGACTAGGAAAATCAAGTATATAAAGGCAGAATCATGACAGAACCCCCACCTTAAGGAGCGGCTACCAGACGCTCCTCAAGGGGACATTAAACACGGGACATGACAGACTGTGACAAAGACATGAACCAACAAAACATGGAAAACACTAACAACGGTAAACACGAATAAACAACAACAGGGTTGGGGTGAAACATCAAATACAACATGCAAGGCAAGGGGGGTGGAGGAAACACAGAGTTCATGAGGGGAGGTCCAGGGTGGATGGGAGGACTGGGGGTCTTGGATCTTCGGGACGAGGGCTGAGGACGGGGAATCCGGGGGGACTTGGCTGGAGACACATGAGGAGAAGACTTTGGCGAAACAGTCCGGGGTCTTATGGTGACAGGGGAAACAGTCCGGGGACAAATGGACACAGGGACGAAAGGTGAAACAGTCCGGGGACTCGTGGAGACAGGGACAAAGGGTGAAACAGTCCGGGGACTCGTGGAGACAGGGACAAAGGGTGAAACAGTCCGGGGGCTGGTGGAGACAGGGACAAACGGGGAAACAGTCCGGGACGCAGCAGCAACAGATTCAAACACAGGGGACACAGAGGACATGGAGGAAACGGGACTCATTACGGGGGACGTGGCAGGCGAAGGAACAGGACTGGGTGCTGCGCTCCTTGCGGCAGGCGTGTGTGCTGCGCTCTCGGTGACAGGCGTGGGTGCTGCGCTCACAGTGACAGGCGTGGGTGCTGCGCTCACAGTGACAGGCGTGGGTGCTGCGCTCACAGTGACAGGCGTGGGTGCTGCGCTCACAGTGACAGGCGTGGGTGCTGCGCTCACAGTGACAGGCGTGGGTGCTGCGCTCACAGTGACAGGCGTGGGTGCTGCGCTCACAGTGACAGGCGTGGGTGCTGCGCTCACAGTGACAGGCGTGGGTGCTGCGCTCACAGTGACAGGCGTGGGTGCTGCGCTCACAGTGACAGGCGTGGGTGCTGCGCTCACAGTGACAGGCGTGGGTGCTGCGCTCACAGTGACAGGCGTGGGTGCTGCGCTCACAGTGACAGGCGTGGGTGCTGCGCTCACAGTGACAGGCGTGGGTGCTGCGCTCACAGTGACAGGCGTGGGTGCTGCGCTCACAGTGACAGGCGTGGGTGCTGCGCTCACAGTGACAGGCGTGGGTGCTGCGCTCACAGTGACAGGCGTGGGTGCTGCGCTCACAGTGACAGGCGTGGGTGCTGCGCTCCACAGTGACAGGCGTGGGTGCTGCGCTCACAGTGACAGGCGTGGGTGCTGCGCTCACAGTGACAGGCGTGGGTGCTGCGCTCACAGTGACAGGCGTGGGTGCTGCGCTCACAGTGACAGGCGTGGGTGCTGCGCTCACAGTGACAGGCGTGGGTGCTGCGCTCACAGTGACAGGCGTGGGTGCTGCGCTCACAGTGACAGGCGTGGGTGCTGCGCTCACAGTGACAGGCGTGGGTGCTGCGCTCACAGTGACAGGCGTGGGTGCTGCGCTCACAGTGACAGGCGTGGGTGCTGCGCTCACAGTGACAGGCGTGGGTGCTGCGCTCACAGTGACAGGCGTGGGTGCTGCGCTCACAGTGACAGGCGTGGGTGCGGAGGACAAGGCAGGACAGACAGGGGGTTCTAGTATCTTGACAAGACGGGACAGGTATTCCGACAAGGTATTGGCCGCTATGATGACAGGCATCTCCTGACGCGCCGAAACAGCCTGCAGGACATCCTTAGCGGCTAGATCGGCCGCAACTCTCTCTGCGGATCCAGGGACGGCGCTTACTGGAGCGGGCTCATGGACAGCGCTTGCTGGAGCGGGCTCATGGACAGCGCTTGCTGGAGCGGGCTCATGGACAGCGCTTGCTGGAGCGGGCTCACGGACGGCGCTTGCTGGAGCGAGCTCTGTGACGGCGCTGACTGCGGCGGGCTCTGTGACGGCACTGACAGCAGCGGGCTCTGTGACGGCACTGACAGCAGCGGGCGCGTGCTCTAGGACAGGCAGGGGTAAAGGACGAGAAGCTCCCCTCCTCCTCCTCTTCTTCTTCCTTGGTCGAGGTGCAGAGATTGTGGCCAGACTGGGGACTGGAGAGGAAGGTGAAGCAGAAACCGTTACAGGTATAGGGGAACTCACAGCAGGCGAGGAGGATTCCGGGCAGGAAGACTCCGATGCTGACTCCCACGACAGGTGCCTTCCACGCTTCCCGTGGAGACTGATGGACGTGGAAGGTGTCTCTGGAGTCACGGCAGAACTGGCCTGGTTCCCCTGCGAGACAACGGCCAAAACACTACCCTCCGGGATTACAGGCAGACAGGCAGAGGGTGGAGATCCCGAGGAAGAAGTCTGCGGACCCTCCTGGGAGAAATGATCCCAGAGTAGGGCATAATTCTTCAATATCCACTCCCCCTGGGACGGGACTGGACAGTTGACCCTCTCTCGGTCGGTGGGAGTCGACAACCACCATTGTTCCGGTCGTAGCCGGAGCGACATGCGGTCTGCTGGGTTCTGTTGTTGGCGATTCATTCTGTTATGTGGATGAGGAAGGATGAACCCAATAGCAGACAGTTGCAGTGACTACGTTTATTAATGCACAAAAACAGGGAAAACAAAACCCACGATGGGGTAAAACAAGACAGGATAGACTAGACAAAGAATAATACTGAGACGGTAAACTAACAACTATGACAGGAACAAAACACTACTAAAGACAAGACTTTCTTCAGGCTACTCACAGCAAAGATCACACAACGTATGACAATGAATCGCACAGGACAGAAAATACACAGGGGTTAAATAGGAAACACTAATGACGAGGACAGGTGAAACTGACTAGACAATAATCACAAGACGAGGATAACAAGGGGGCGGGGTAACGTAACGAGACACCACAAGCACATGGCCAAACAATCGGCCGTGCGCTTGTACACAAAACATGATTCTGTCATGATCCTGCCTCACGACTAGGAAAATCAAGTATATAAAGGCAGAATCATGACAGCTGCTGTCACCACACACACACACACACACACACACACACACACACACACACACACACACACACACACACACACACACACACACACACGCACGCACGCACGCACACACACACACACACACACACACACACACACACACACACACACTCCTGACGAGGTTTATAATAGAATGTGGTCTGTTGCAATTAAGTTGCAATTACACCATAATATTAAAAAAGTCACGTTGAGAGTATTTTAATGTTTAATATCTTAGCCTGGTATGGTAACTTATAAGTGAGAAATAAGAATAAGTTGCAGAGGATAGTGAGGATGGCAGCGCTCCTCACAACCACTTAACTCAGAAGAAGGTATAAGGTCCCAAAATATCTTAGAAACGTGTATATGCATTCATTTCGTGGCAATTAAAATATTACATAAAGGGTAAGCAACTCTTGTGAGAATAACTTTTATATTAATATATTGTGTATGTGTGTAAGTGCAGTGTGCTCTGATTTGTCGGCTGGATCAGTGTGTTGTGATTGGTCAAGCACTTCAAGTGTATGTTTGGGAAATGACACGCCCCTTACCATAAGTTCAATTACTAACACTATTAACTCAACCAGGCCCCGCCCCTTTATTTTGCATATGCCTTGGGAGGGAATTATTTAAACAAGGAATATTGTGATGTGTTTGTTCCTGGAAGAAAACTCAAGACTACAACTGAGACGTTTCAGGGAGTTCAGAAACAGTGCGCACTGATAACGAGTGACTTTGTCCTTTGTAACTTTGCAGAACTTTTTCATGTTCAAACAGCAACATTACACACTAAAGAAAGCTGAACATGTTAAAAAGTCCTAGGTCCTCGTTAATGAATTGTTGATCATTATCTATGATAAATTAATTAATTAATTAATACATAATTTTTAAACACTTGCAGCATAAATAAACTGAAAAGGAACTGATCGGTGACTAAACACTACTTAGGCAGCAACTCTGAAAACCTGGTGCTCCAGGAACTAGGGACTTTGGGGTGGTGCTCGGTGTGTTTCGAATGCAGGAACTAGGGACTTTGGGGTGGTGCTCGGTGTGTTTCGAATGCAGGAACTAGGGACTTTGGGGTGGTGCTCGGTGTGTTTCGACCGCAGGAACTAGGGACTTTGGGGTGCTGCTCGGTGTGTTTCGAATGCAGGAACTAGGGACTTTGGGGTGGTGCTCGGTGTGTTTCGACCGCAGGAACTAGGGACTTTGGGGTGGTGCTCGGTGTGTTTCGACCGCAGGAACTAGGGACTTTGGGGTGGTGCTCGGTGTGTTTCGACCGCAGGAACTAGGGACTTTGGGTGGTGCTCGGTGTGTTTCGAATGCAGGAACTAGGGACTTTGGGGTGGTGCTCGGTGTGTTTCGACTGCAGGAACTAGGGACTTTGGGGTGGTGCTCGGTGTGTTTCGACCGCAGGAACTAGGGACTTTGGGGTGGTGCTCGGTGTGTTTCGACCGCAGGAACTAGGGACTTTGCTCTCGAGCATCACCATGCAACTCGTGTTTCACTGTGATTCATCAATCCACACACAACTTCCCATATTCAGCCAAAAACTAATGTATGATAATATTTTGTGCTGTCAAATCGATTAATCACATCTAAATTCAAGTTTGTAAATATATAACTTTTCTGTGTGTAACGGTTATATTGAGGCTATGTTTACACGGAAACGATCTGAAAAGAAAACGCAAAAGTGGCGTTGCGTTTTCACTTTTTATGCTGCGTTTAGACGAGCATTATGAGGGGGGGGATCCGCGTGCATATGGTGACGCAAAAGTGTGTGAAATTCGATGTAGTATGCACTCCAGGCGGCTAGGTGGCAATGTGAAGCACTGCCACACAACAACACCAATATCTGAGAATATTTTGAACAACTGCTGAAAAGACTCTTGTTTATCAGAGCTGCTAGAGCAACTTGAAGGTCCGACGTATGGAAATAATCCGACATGTTGGTTGTTATTTTCCTGTACTGGCCCATGCCTGTGACGTAAACGCGCACGCGACAGTCGCCGTGAGCAGATTTGCGTTTTACCATTTAGACGGGAACGTGACGGTGGAGCGTTTTTAAGATTTCCACTCTTGAGGGTGGTTTCACTTTTTTGCGTTTTTAAGCCCCCAAAACGCCGTCGCCGTGTAAACGAAAGGCACATCTGATAAACTATTTTTACGTTTTCACCCGGAATCGTTCTCGTGTAAACAGGGCCTCAGTTATGTTCTGCTTTGGCTATGTTTCATTGTTTTAGTTCTGAGTCTGTTCACCTGTGTGACCCATCGGTGACTAAACACTACTTAGGCAGCAACTCTGAAAACCTGGTGCTCCAGGAACTAGGGACTTTGGGGTGGTGCTCGGTGTGTTTCGAATGCAGGAACTAGGGACTTTGGGGTGGTGCTCGGTGTGTTTCGACTGCAGGAACTAGGGACTTTGGGGTGGTGCTCGGTGTGTTTCGACCGCAGGAACTAGGGACTTTGGGGTGGTGCTCGGTGTGTTTCGACCGCAGGAACTAGGGACTTTGGGGTGGTGCTCGGTGTGTTTCGACTGCAGGAACTAGGGACTTTGGGGTGGTGCTCGGTGTGTTTCGACTGCAGGAACTAGGGACTTTGGGGTGGTGCTCGGTGTGTTTCGACCGCAGGAACTAGGGACTTTGGGGTGGTGCTCGGTGTGTTTCGACCGCAGGAACTAGGGACTTTGGGGTGGTGCTCGGTGTGTTTCGACTGCAGGAACTAGGGACTTTGGGTGGTGCTCGGTGTGTTTCGACTGCAGGAACTAGGGACTTTGGGGTGGTGCTCGGTGTGTTTCGACCGCAGGAACTAGGGACTTTGGGGTGGTGCTCGGTGTGTTTCGACCGCAGGAACTAGGGACTTTGGGGTGGTGCTCGGTGTGTTTCGACGCAGGAACTAGGGACTTTGGGGTGGTGCTCGGTGTGTTTCGACGCAGGAACTAGGGACTTTGGGGTGGTGCTCGGTGTGTTTCGACGCAGGAACTAGGGACTTTGGGGTGGTGCTCGGTGTGTTTCGACGCAGGAACTAGGGACTTTGGGGTGGTGCTCGGTGTGTTTCGACGCAGGAACTAGGGACTTTGGGGTGGTGCTCGGTGTGTTTCGACCGCAGGAACTAGGGATTTTGGGGTGGTGCTCGGTGTGTTTCGACTGCAGGAACTAGGGACTTTGGGGTGGTGCTCGGTGTGTTTCGACCGCAGGAACTAGGGACTTTGGGGTGGTGCTCGGTGTGTTTCGACTGCAGGAACTAGGGACTTTGGGGTGGTGCTCGGTGTGTTTCGACGCAGGAACTAGGGACTTTGGGGGTGGTGCTCGGGTGTTTTCGACTGCAGGAACTAGGGACTTTGGGGTGTGTGCTCGGTGTGTTTCGATGCAGAACAGACTGGTTTCAGGTAGTTTTCGAGCACTAGGGACTTTGGGGGGTCCTCGGTGTGTTTCGACTGCAGGAACTAGGACTTTGGGGTGGTGCTCGGTGTGTTTCGAATGCAGGAACTAGGGACTTTGGGGTGGTGCTCGGTGTGTTTCGACTGCAGGAACTAGGGTCTAAATGAAGTTCGGGGTGAAAATTTCCCCCTTTGGAAAGACCCTGCTTTCAAGGTAGTACTTTTTCAAAGTTCAGGAGCTTTCGGGGTGGGATGTTTCCACCGAAATAACCCGGACTGCGTTTCCACCGCGGTCTAAAGTACTGTGAAGATTAGGCAAATAGTCTGGTGAAGTAGGACTGTGCACTACTTTACAGTTCCCACTGGATTTCATCCTCTGAATTTAAGCTTAATAAAGCCTGAACCTTGTCGTCAGTCCATCGGCCATATTTTTTAAACTCCATTTTTGATTCAAATAGCAAAAGACTTTTACTGAATGCAACGCAACAGATGGTGGTTGAAATAAAATGCTGCGTGGAGTCAACCAATCAAAATGTGGCGTGAACCTCGCAAGCAGGAACTTTTGGAAGGGATAATGTTTAACCGGCACTTCATTTAGACCCTGGTTCCTGCGGTGGAAACACACCAATTACCAGCCTAAAGTCCCTAGTTCCTGGGGAAAGTTCCTGCGGTGGAAACTCAGCTTTTTACTGAGCCTCCTGGGATTACAGTATCTTCTCGGCAAAGGATGTATGCAATTCATCTATATGTTGTTTGCCTAGGAGGAGCCTTCACATATGATGCCTTAAAATGCTTACAAGGTTCTGGCATACAAGTCCTGTCCATCTATCTACATACATTTTACTTACGCAGTGGCTTGTTTCCTGTTGTTGACCTCTTAGCTGGAGGTCCCTGACTGTCAGAGACTGGCTTCATTGACTCGGATCATAATCCATCCTTGGACTAACAACTACACAAGACAGATCTATTTAGAGAATATATGAGTTAAGAGGGCAGTTGACAGTGTTACCGTAAGGCCTATTCATGATGATAATTGTTGATGTGAGCTAACAGCTTATTGCCTTCCAAATTGGAAACCTTCTGAAAATATAATCATAGGAGATGAGCAGCACATTTTGTATTTTGGATGGGAAATCTTATGATCCAATTACAAACTCTTGACAAACACCAGAGTTGTGTGGTAAATACATTATTGTCTGAATCAACATTTCTGAGTTTGCAAAGAGGAATAAGCTTCTTTGAAAAAATAGTCAGGATTTTTTTTTAAACAATGCTGAGCAGTTAAAGCAAGTATCTGACAAAAAAAAATATGGAAATATACACTGGGCAAATAAAAAATTGGCCAAGCCAAAATTGGCAAAATATTTAGTGTTCTTCTAATGGTCTTAACCATTATAAACGCAAAACACTGGTCAGGAAATGAGCAAGAATTGCAGAAATACTGTAGATAAAGTAACTTAGCATGAAATAGCTTTCCCCAACTTGCAGACAACCTTTGGGACTTCAAATTTTCTCCAGCCATTCACTCACATTATAAAGCTTGGAAGAGCCAGGACATTTTTTAATATAACTCCGATTGTATTCGTCTGAAAGAAGAATGTCATATACACCTAGGATGGCTTCAGGGTGAGTAAATCATGGGCTAATTTTCATTTTTGGGTGAACTAACCCTTTAAAGGACTTTTCACAGTGAAGCAGCTCACCAATACCAGCAGCTAAAAGGCTCCTCACACAATGACAGTCTCTTCCTCCATGCTTCACTGTGCTAGAGATGCATTTATTATTATATTTCTCAGTAAATTTTCGAAGACACTGCTCTCGAGCATCACCATGCAACTCGTGTTTCACTGTGATTCATCAATCCACACACAACTTCCATATTCAGACAAAACTTAATTCTGTCATATATAGCCTATATGGCCTATATATTTCCCTGGTAACATAATATACGTATGATATAATGTTGATAATATTTTGTGCTGTCAAATCGATTAATCACATCTAACATTCAAGTTTGTAAATATATAACTTTTCTGTGTGTAACGGTTATATTGAGGCTACGTTTACACGGAAACGATCTGAAAAGAAAACGCAAAAGTGGCATTGCGTTTTCACTTTTTATTCTGCGTTTAGACGAGCATTATGGGGGCGAAATCCGCGTGCATATGGTGACGCAAAAGTGTGTGAAATTCGATGTAGTATGCACTCCAGGCGGCTAGGTGGCAATGTGAGGCACTGCCACACAACAACACCAATATCTGAGAATATTTTGAACAACTGCTGAAAAGACTCTTGTACGTTTATCAGAGCTGCTAGGGCAACTTGAAGGTCCGACGTATGGAAATAATCCGACATGTTGGTTGTTATTTTCCTGTACTGGCCCATGCCTGTGACGTAAACGCATACGCAACAGTCGCCGTGAGCAGATTTGCGTTTTACCATTTAGACGGGAACGCGACGGTGGAGCGTTTTTAAGATTTCCACTCTGGAAGGTGGTTTCACTTTTTTGCGTTTTTAAGCCCCCAAAACGCCGTCGCCGTGTAAACGAAAGGCACATCTGATAAACTATTTTTACGTTTTCACCCGGAATCGTTCTCAGGTAAACAGGGCCTCAGTTATGTTCTGCTTTGGCTATGTTTCATTGTTTTAGTTCTGAGTCTGTTCACCTGTGTGACCCAGTTTCCCGGCGTGTGCCTGTTTGTTCCCTTGATTGATCATCCCATTCACCTGTTGCCCGATAAATTAACTTTTATGTTCTTCTGTGTTTTTAAGTCCTGTCTTCCTTCGGTTCTTTGTTCGGTGTTAGAGTGTTGCTATTCTGTTAGCAGCCAAGAACACTGAACCAAAACAGTAATTTTTTGGTAGCATTTAATCGCAAAAAAACGTCCATCATCGAGGGAGTGCTGGTGAAGCTCCACCCATACCCCCGCCGCTGTGGATGAGTTGTGCCTGGCCTCTGGACATTTTTAGAGGTATTTGAGGAGGATGTACCCCTGGATCTCTTGTTTACGCTGGTCCAGCCCAGCTTCAAGTCTCCGGTCTTTCCAGAGTTCCCGCCCAGCCTCCCTCTCCTCTATCGAAGCCAGCCAGTTCCCCAGCCCTGCCATCACTGGTTTTTCTGTCCCTCGGCTCATCTTCAGTTGCTTCATGTGGTGGTGTGGATCCGCCTCGGGCCTTCCAGTCCCCAGCTCCATCCTAGTGTGAGGATCCCGTCTCCACCTAGAAGGTACTCCAGAAGGTCCATGGAGAAGATCATTTTATATCAAATATTTTATAAAATTGTTATAAAAAAAAAAAAAAAAATATATTATTTATATATATATATATATATATATATATTATATATATATATATATATATATATATATATATATATATATTTCTCATTCAAAAATAAATGTCATTAAAATTTGTAAAGGGATTGATATGATTTTTCTATATATTTTTCTTCTATCTTTTCCATGTACCTTCTGCAGCACCTTCATGGACCCCGAGGTTGAATATAGTGTTCAAATGCTAAAAAAAAGTTCAGCTCTGTGGACAAGCATGATTTACTGTGGTAATCGACACAGATGGAGTCTGTCACAGATAGAGCTCAACTTGAACCTGTAACTCTCCTCAATACTTGTATTTGAGGAATACTTTTATCACGGAAGAGCAAATGTTCCTTCACAGATGTCAAGGTGAGAAACAATTATGGTCCGAATAGGGCTGTAGAGTGTATTTTATAGCTTTGTACTGTTACACTGCGATCGTGTCCTTTAACGTGTAAACACGTAGTGTAATCTGAACAGATTTAAATGCAGAGTGTTCAATGAATGACTAAGAGCCGTCATCATCCACTTCACATTGTTCTCCATTAATTTTCCCATTATTAGTTCCTGTGGTGGCCGCGCTCTGAGCAATAGCGATTGTTTTGTTTTTTTCACCCTGGCTTGATTAAGGACTGCTGCTCTGGGAGCTTCTGGTTGTGGCTTTGAGTCGACAACAATAGATTGGGAGTCTGGGAACACCGTCTTTTTCATGATGTCAGTCTAATAACACAACTCCTGAACTAGTGCGCAGCTCTTTCTCTACCAACCCCACCCCTCCCCAACTATATTCCATATTTTATTATTTACTCCGTCCTCTCGCGCTCCTCACAATATGTTTCTGATAATGTGTGCATGTCTTTGTGTTTTTATGTACAGAACATCCTAACCCCAATACTGAGTGATGCGTCTGCCGATGTGTTTACCCAACTCTGTGTAATCAGGATGTGACCGCCCACGACCCGATACAGCGCAAGGATGCACACCAACTCCTGTTGCCAAATGAGCCATACGCAGGCTAATATGTTTGAGTTGCAGCCCTGAAACCCACTTTACGACCTGTTGGACAGGGCTATACTGGAGAAATGAAGAGCACGTGCTCGTTGAGCTCCGGGAAAACACTTGGAAACCGAGAATGGAGGCTAATAGAGCCGTGAAACATAATGAGTGAGATCCGTTTGCCCAGGATGCAAGATCGCGATATGATCTGCACACAAAATTCAATACAGTATGTGTGCTGTGCATGAAATGTTATTACTGTGGACTAATACTATCAGTCAACTTTGTTGACATGGTGTTCTCGCTTTACTCGCATTCAAACAAAACAGACTAGATTAAACAAGGAAGTTTGACAATTTCTTTGAGCACTAATCCTTGCGCCTCACGCAAGGACTTCATTAAACATAATTGGCTTGTAAATGTGGCGGGTTTTCCGCAGGAGTGTGTCGCACAAGTTCAACCGCAATACGAGCGGAAGGCAGAAAAACATTAGAAGAAAATGTTCTCGACTTGGGGCTATTTTAGGTGCTTTTAGTGGTATGTGACAGGGTTTGCAAACCCTTTGTTTGTAGTTTCATCCATAAACGATGGGAATGGCTGAGCGTGCATTTAAAAAAAAAAAAAAAAAAGTGGATGCTTCCCCACTTGAATGATAATTACGTTGCTGTGGGTTGCCTGGATACAAACCATGTGAAATCATTGGGTGTATCAGAGGTTGCAGCAGAAACGCAAATCCCCTTTGTAACAGTAAGTTGTGTTTTACATTCAATATGCAGAACAAAATTACCGCCTCACTGATATCAATTTACGACAACAATTTGTGGACAAAACACGGAAATGGTTTAAAGCCACACTGGAGTCTGAAGCGCTCGGTCCTGACCGTGTAATTGAGTTTTTTGCCGTTAGCAATGGGATGTTATGAAAACGCCAAACAACATCCAATGCACAATAACACACCGATATTGAAATTCTTTTCAGATGCGATTACCTTCTTAAAAGAAACTTCAGGAACGCCTCACCTGCAATTTTCATAATAAGCAAATGCGAGTGGAGCTACAATCATAAATCACTTTTACTAATTTAAATGTAAGATTTCAGGAGAGTAAAATGAGTTCGTTTTCTAAAAACCTGATGTCCCAAATTGTTCCTGTCCCCTGAGAGAAGTGCGCTACACCAGAGTTGAAGTTAAATCCCATGTGGACGTTAAAAGCACTTTGACAACCCAAGGCCTTCGTTCTTCTAATAACCAGCATGCATTAGCAATGAGCTTTAGCTGTGAATTTAAACACTTGCAAAGCCATTAAATCTAGTGCAGACATGGCCACCATGGTAATGAGCTAAGTTTGCATTTGCCATGCTAAATTATTTTTCTTCTATGTTCAGCAAAAACGCTTTTCTGCCACACAGGAGTATGTTAATACACCTATTATCATCTAGCCCAGTGTTTCTCAACAGTGGGTCGCGAGACTTTCTCTGTGTTACACCGGCACAGCCAATAAGTGCGCTTCACAAAAGGCTCATTGCAACAGGCTATGTTTACATGCAACCAAAGCTGTTCTTCCAGTTGAATAAAGTGTCATATAAATCAGTGTCCTGTCATTCTATAATTCTCTTAATCTCCTTTCACTCACTCAGCGTCAGTGAAGTGGAGAGGGAACACCCCACCAGTCCTGGTTTCAGACTCACATACAGACGATAAATATAAGCAGCACGACACAACGGTTCATATGGCATCATTGTCTCCAAATTATGATATCTGCTGTATAAATCAAATAAAGAACCAATGTAAGAGAATAGTTAGTATGCGTAAACAGCGGGAAACTCTGTATATTTGTGCAGTGTGCGCATGTCAAAAAATCTATTCCCATTTGAAGATTGTGACATATATAAACACACACATCAACCCGATCACATTTAGCGTTCATGTAAACACTACATTCAGAGTCATCAACCGGAATGAATTCAGTAATGATTTTAATGAATTCATGTAAACGTAGCCGGTCCTCCAACGAATCATATTTTCGAATGTCGTACGTTGAATCATTATTGCTGCAACTTTCTAACGCTGTTTTTCAACTGTCCTATCATAATAGTTTATTATTGCTGCGAACGGCCTATTTTCTTTACGTAACGTTACACACACTAGCCCTATTGCTATGCCAGACCTTATTCTTTGTACGCAGCCATGAAAACAAAAAGCAGGAATAGTCACATTAACGCGAGTATGCCTCATAGTCTGCCTAATTATTAAAAATATTTGTGTGTTTTCATGAAATTAATTATAATAAGCATATAGGCCTACGGTGTAAGCCTAGGTCTAAAGATGCATTTCATTTAGGCTATTGATTTATTTCCCGCCCAACATGACATCATGACTTTTGCGTAAACATACACGCCACTTTCAAGTCAAGTGGCGTGTTATTTATACGCATTTTGAGCTATCCGCGTGTATGCGTGTATATCTACGCCGTTATGTCCGAGTGATTCCGCGTGTATGTACACGCCGTTAAAAATCCGAGCGAAATAAAGCCAAATTTTGATATACATCTGGGGGAGCGATATTTTTCTTACTAGGATGGTAGGGAAAGACTCATAAATGGTATTAACCAGTGACGGGTAGGTTTAGGGACGGGGTTGGGGTAGGTCATATATTTATATATACAGTAATGTAACGGCGTTCAAAAACACGCTGAAAAGCGATTATGCGTGTTGATAGCACGCCAAAAATGGAAATACGAATTGGCGTGTCATACATACGCCCTTTCATGAGATCAGTCTGTCCCGCCTTAGAGGGTTATTTGACTGGTATACAAAAAAAAGTGGGCCGCAGTATGCAAAAGGTTGATCAAGCCTATTTTGCAAACCATAAGTTCAAAATAGTCATTCCTGTTATGCATTGCACCTTTTGAATTCTGCAATTTAAAATAATAAAAAATAAATAAAAGTTGGCAATTACGGAAGTATTTCTATTCTTTCACTTTTTTTACGTCGTCCACAAACGTGCACTTTGAATCTCGTTTTCAGGCCGCCAAAATGCCGCGGCCGTGTAAATGAACGGCCAAAACGCATAAAAAGTGTACCGTTTTTAGTTGAAAACGGTGTCGTGTAAACAACGATGGAAGTGTTTTTCATCTTCTCATCTGACATGGATCTTCTGTCTGCTTGTGAGCCTGTTAAGCGACTCTACTGACAGGATGGAAAGTGAAATTGAGGACAGGAAAATCTATAAATTGATTATCAATTAGAAGGAAAACAGGTTTTGAAACACTTCAACTGTTTTGATATCAAAAGAGTTGAAGTGTTTCAAAACCTGTATATATATATATAGTTCAACTTTACTATTGAAACTCAACTGAGCAAACTAGGTGAGCACAACACTAGAAACTTCTCCCAAGCGCACTGGACAGGAGCCAGAGGGTATTAACGCAGAGTACTGGCATATTCAGACAGATCCTGTTGTGGGTAACGGAGGTTCAGAGGGACTTTTCAATAAATAGAACACCATCTGTGACGGGATGTAGATCCAGGTGATGCCTCATCTCTTAATGCCCAACGCTTTCACCAGGCTTTGTCTGGGACTATTCCATGGATCGGGATTCAATTGTACGATTATGTACTCTCTGATATGATGTTGACAGGCTGTTTAAAACAGTGTGTGTGTGTGTGTGTGTGTGTGTGTGTGTGTGTGTGTGTGTGTGTGTGTGTGTGTGTGTGTGTGTGTGTGTGTGTGTGTGTGTGTGTGTGTGTGTGTGTGTGTGTGTGTGTGTGTGTGTTGTGTGTGTGTGTGTGTGTGTGTGTGTGTGTTAGGGTGGCCATTTCCATAACACCAAAAAGGAGGACACTTTGCGGCATTAAGTGAGGCAAGAATAATCGCATAGGACTCTGGTGTACTCACAACTACAATACAATTTTGTTCATCATAACGATGGTATCATGATACAGTGATTCTGAAATAGCCTACTCTATTCATTTGCCAGACAATTTGATCTACGATATATCTTGATGTAGACCTATGTGTAACAGAAGAGGCAAAAAAGTGTTTGTTCACAGTATTTGTATTCAAGACATTGTGTTGTCTGTTTCAGAAACTGACCACTGAGATGAACCTGTCTTGCAAAGTGCACAGTGCCTGAAAACATGACCTTTCTGGACTTCTGGAAATAAAAGAAATACATAAATAAACAAAAAATCTGGCACAGCGCCTAAAAACATAACATTGCTGGACTTCTGGAAATAACAGAAATACATAAACAAATAATGAATGCGAAAAATAAATAAATACACATTACAGTTCTTAATCTGCACTTTTGATATAAATTCGTGCTCTTTTGTCAATGCTCTGACAATTCGGCATGTTAACATTATGATATGACGTAGCCAACACGTGGAGGCTTGTTAGCGTTTTAAACCAGTGATATATAAGATATTTATGACCAGAGATCTTACGGCATTAGACGCTATGAATAAAGATTCTAGAGCGGTTTTTTTTAGGCCGAAAATGTGTGTCCGGCTTGAGGCTGCACCGGACAGGGGCTTAAAATCCAGACGAATGGCCACCCTAGTGTGTGTGTGTGTGTGTGTGTGTGTGTGTGTGTGTGTGTGTGTGTGTGTGTGTGTGTGTGTGTGTAGTGTACATGTTTTTCTACACTGGTGGGGACTTGTGTCACTGTGTGGACCTAAATTGAGGTCCCCATGTGTACACAAGCTTAAAATCATACGGAATGAGTTTTTTTGAAAATGTAAAGATGCAGAAAGTTTTGTGAGATGGGTAAGATTAGGGTTTGGGTTAGTGTAAGGGGACAGAATATACAGTTTGGACAGTATAAAAACCATTACGTCTATGGAGAGTGCCCACATAGAAAGCGAACCAGACTGTGTGTGTGTGTGTGTGTGTGTTTGTGTGTGTGTGTGTGTGTGTGTGTGTGTGTGTGTGTGTGTGTGTGTGTGTGTGTGTGTGTGTGTGTGTGTGTGTGTGTGTGTGTGTGTGTGTGTGTGTGTGTGTGTGTGTGTGTGTGTGTGTGTGTGTGTGTGTGTGTGTGTTGGGACATCAATATTTCTTTTTTAATTAACTATAGTGTTTACTGTTGTTTATAGACTTTTTAAAGAGATACTGAGCGGAGGTGACAATGCAATGAAATATACAGCCAAATACTTAATTACTCACATTTACTTTCAAAGAATTTACATAATAACTAAATTCAATATGTTATATTGAATATAGCATAGCTCATCGTGAAGCAAGCACACAAGGTCATGTTTGAATGTTTCGATGGAGATGTGAAATGTCAGATATGAATGCTCCAAGATGTGCATCAATTATACATTTATTGCAATTACTGAATACTTAAAATGGTTATGAAATGTTTGATTAGATAAACAACAAATTGGTGCATTGGTTATTTGAATAAGTAGGCTATGTACTTATAAATAAATAATTAAATCTAGTATGTCCCTTTATATTAAAAAGATAATAATTCCACAATGTATGTACTTTAAAACTAGTGTCCTGTTTACATGTACCTAATGTAGCAAAAACTATAAAATTGTGACAAATTTTTTTTTATGATTGTCTTTAACTCAACTTTACCTATTTGACAGTTTTTTTTATTTGAAGATAAATGTTAGAATGATAAATTCTACTTTCCACAAAGCTTTGTTTAAATATTAATAAAACACAGAGATCAAAAGTACCTAAGGGCTCATTGCTCTTCTCATTCCTCAATTATTCAGACCAGTGTTTAGCGACATTAGCCTGAAGCTAATATGTGTAATTCACCTCCGTGTTTGACCACCATTTAACTTGCACAAGAGTTGTTTTAATGTACTTTGGTGAAGCATTTTCAATTCAGAGAGCATGACTGACATGTTTCTGTGGCTCTAAATAAATTATTGATCTAAATAAATTATTAATACATCATAAAACGAGGCTGTGCCTGTCCAGCACATTGTATAAGAGAGATAAACTCGTGTTATGGGAAAACAGCAGACAGTTTAATGGCTGGCAGCCGTGAAAAGTACAAAGAAAATGAAGGACTGTAATAGAGGTCAGGTGACCCATGTCGCAATTTAGCAATACACGCAACGCATCCACTCGTGGACCCATTCGGAGCAGGAAAAGCACAGGTACAACACACAAGGGAATGAAATTGGACAAAATATATGAGCAATATCACACGAGCAGCAGTTTAATTCGGCTGTATATCAGCATGGCTGTGATTCAGCCGTAGGTAATCACATTGTGCTGATATACAACCATATCGTACGGATACGAGTGTGATATTGAGTTTATACAACAGTTCGACGGCACAAGTGAGTAAATAAATAAGACTCGTCTTTTGTGCAGAACTACTTACTCCCGCCACGGATTCAAATCTCAAGTTGACAGTTGAGCTCAAGCCTCAGTTACGAAGTCTAATGGTGCGTTCCCACCAAAAGTAAAACGTCACTTTTTTGTGTAACGTTGAGTCGCTTCTTTGAAGCTTGTTGTATTATGTAGAGCAGAGTATTGTGGTATTATGAGAGAGAAGCATAGACAGTATAAGAAGTGGACAGAGCCGTCTCATTGGAACTCAGTTGAGACAGTTGAAGCCCATTTTTGTGGTTATGACGCAGTCGTTAGCCTATTTTTGCAAAAACTGTTGCAAGCCCTTTATGGAGCCCTTTATACATTGTCGTGTTTCTTTAGAAATAAATAATGGACAAATGGAGTCTTTAAACGCCTCAGATGTAAAGTTATTCGCCGTCAAAGTGACGCCAAAATGAATGGGAGTCAATGGAAATGCTAACGCAAGTGAAGTTCTGCTACAAGATGGCGGCACCCGGCCGATTTCCACTTCCGGTCGATGGATTACCCCCTTGGAGAGAAGTCGACTAAACGACATTACCTGCTTCTGATATAGACGAATCCGACGAGCGTTCTGTGTAGGCTGCCATCTTGTGGCGACGCCATTACTGAGCTGTTACTGGTATGTAAATAAACCTCCGTGATAACGCACCCTCGATGACAGCTACAGCCAGGCAGAATGACTTGTTGGGTTGATGATGTTAGACAGTGGCCTCCAGTCACAGATGAAGGTACAAACGATCTTACAGATTATTTATGAAAATAGCTTGGCAAGCTAGCTAGGCTAACGTTAGCTAATGAGGAAACTATAGAAAAGATCTGTCCCATTGGCAACAATAAATAAATGAATGACATCAAATAAAAGAATTCATGTTTTTCATTTGTGTCCATTATTTATCTCATTTTCACATTGCAAAAGGCAAGGGTAAGGTACAGCTAGAAAGTATACATAATATCGACCAATTAGTGTTTTTAAACCATGGAAAGAGGTCAAAATAACAGCAGGAGAACAATTATGTCACATAACGTTACATTTATCTCAGGAAAGCCATTTAATGACCATAGCATGTTAATCACAGTCAAGCAAATCAAACATTAACAACAGACATAACAGTAATGTTACTAACGTTACTGCCCCAATGCGCACCTTCTGTTGTTTTAAAAGTATTCAAGAGTATTTTCTCATTCGCCTGGCATCCGATGATCAACAAAATGCTTTGCTTTCTTTGAAATGTTTTCCCACTCGACATTATAAAAGTTGTAACGTTAGTGACAGTCGTAAATCGTGGGCTGTTTATTCCAGTGGACGCAAGTTGCAACTAAAACAATAGGAGGCAGTAATGGCTCAGTTACTCAGTTATGGCGCCTGCTTACTTCCGGTAGTTTCGCCGGATTCGTCTATAGCATTAATTCTTCAGGTCGATGTCCGTAATATTATATTATGTAAAAAAATTACATTATAAAAAAAATCAGTTTGAATGCTTCCTTGTTCAGACTCACTCGCTCATAATAACAGTCTTAGTTGCCATCGAATGGCGTAATAATGTAACTTTCACTGAACACAATATCACGATCACTAACGGACAATTTCTCAATAATAGCTACCAAATACGGCATATCAAGTAATATTTATTGAACAACAAAATTAACAATCATAGCCATTATAAAAGGCAATAGGAAATTATCACAAGCAAACAATTCACTCAAACGTAAAAAGCAGCACTCTACATGATTTAAATTAAATATAGCCTAAATATAAAGATCTTCATTTTCCCCTTAACCAAAATCGTTTTCCTCTGGAACAAGTAATAGATTAATAACTTTGAGACCAATTAATTGCCCATTAGATATACCTCAAATTAATTATATCTCGTATAACTATTATCTTCATAAGAACCAGCGGCAAATTCCCGAAGGACTGGCCGAGATGACGCTGTTCATATGTACATGAACGCTGAACTCCCGCTGACTGGCTGGACATCAATCTCTGAAAACTTCTAAACAAATTGTAAAGTCATAGCCTAGGAAAACCCAGACAACTTCCGGCAAATTTAGATTTGCTCTGAAAGTTAGTCTGGCAAAGAGCTCATTCAAGCCCATTTCAATTCGCCGAAATCGCGGCACCAATCAGAAACGTTGGGGCGGGCTTTACACGATGACGACGGCGCAGCCAGCAACTGTGAAGCAGATTTTGTACATTACAAAGATGGATGCCGCCGTGGAACATCACTCGTTCGAATCAGCTATAGCGTCTGTTTTAAGCAATTTAAAATTTCCTGTTCGTTATAACCCGAGCAAAGAACAACAACCAAAGCCTTCATGTCTAAAAAAGATGTTATCGCTGTCTTACCGACTGGATTCGGCAAAAGTCTGATATACCAGTGTGGCGAGCAGGACGATCGAGGCCGAGGGACGTGATAGAACGGCGTGAGTGAGGCCGGTCTCGCATCTCTCACGGAGGAGCGGAAGCAAAAAAGGAAGAGCGACGACGGTGAAGATCGAGAGAGGACAGGCCTGCATTTTATTTGATGTTTTGTTTTATTATGTGTGGAGTCAGTTGACCGGGAGGGACTTTGTATGTGTTTTATTTTGTCGTTTAAATGTGTGAATGTTCGCCGGTTTCCGCCTCCTCCTATCCATAACAACGAGCCCCGTTGGTCAATACTAAACGAATGGGTGGGTCTTAGCCATAGACTGTCTTAGCGAGAGCCCTCTGCATACGTCATCTCCTTCATCGCTCTGATTGGTTTTAGGTCTATCCAATTGCACCAAGAGGCATTGGAGGGACGTCCGTTGGTGACGCCCCTTTGGAAATGATTTATCTATGGAGCTTTGCCAGACCCTAACTCTGAGAAGGGTCTGGTTTTAACCAGGCTAGTAAAGTCACATACTTGAGGTCTACATTCTACATAACTACATTCTGGTCTAAAAAACTCTTGAAACTACATTTTGTTACACAACAACAGTAGTATTTTAAAAAAATATGGTGGATTTGCTCGACCGCCATGACAGTCACTGGTGCAATACACTGATACTGGGGGAATATCGCACGGCTGGAAAAGGCTCTCAGCCAATCAGATCCGAGAACCAGAACAAACTTTTGTATAAATATATATATACACAAGGGGTTGGGCAATGAAACTGAAACACCTGCTTTCCCACAATAACTTATAAGTATGGTGTTGGCCCTCCTTTTACGGTCAATAGAGCATCAGCATCAATACTGATCCATTCCTCTTCCAGAACAGGGTCAGGTCACGTGACGCTGCTGGAGGAAAATATTATCTGACTTGCTCCTCTAAAATACACCAACGTGGCTCAAGCTTATTTATTATAACTGTGCAGAGCATGAGAGAAGTTCAACTTCACTTTCATGTTCATAAAACCATTCTATCTCAAGTCTTGCTTGTGTGTTTTAGTGCATTATCATGCTGATACACAAGACACCCCCTTTAGGGTACAATGTTTGAACCATTAGGAGCACATGGTCCTCCAGAATGGTTTGGTAGTCCAATGATGTCCAAGCACAGTCGGGAATGCCATGATATAGCAGCCCAAAAGCACCACTGATCCACCCCGTGCTTCACTCCAGGGGTTGAGCCTCTTTGGGGCTTCGCCACGATGTAACATCCACGGATGTGGGAAACACAAAGAAGGTGGACGGACACATCTCACATTGTCCACAGCCCAATATTTGTACTTCTGGAATTAAACATATTTGGCTTTGGCACTAGTCACCTGACCCCAATATTGACTATTTACCCAATATTGTGCATTTAATTCTGCAGTATGTGGAGGTATGCAGACATGACCCTGGATACTCCGGCTCTCAATACACCACATAGACTTGCTGTCCTGGTCAAAGATGAGCCAGCGAGACCCGCACCAACAATTTGTCCTCTTTTGAACTCTGATATGTCTCCCATTATGTTGTGTGGATTGCAATATTTTATGTAAATCTGAGCTATTGCTTCGCTAATTCAATCCTCACACTTCTGCTCTTACTGATGAAGATTGGCCACCAGACCGCTCATATATATGCGTGAAACTTGGCCAGTGCTTCAGTTTCATTGTCCAAAAACTTGTGTATATTTTATTTTTGTTTGTTTATTTAACTTTTATGTGAAGTTAATTACAAAGAATTAAAATAAAAAGATATAAAAAGCTAATATAAAATTATTCTGAATAACATGGATCATCAGGTTTTGAATAAACATGTTGCTGTTCATGGATGCATTTCCTAAAATATAATTTATTCGAATTAGTATTGAATTAATTACAAATAGGAGTGCTCATTTTAATACAATTATCATGCTTATAAAATAAAAAATGTCTACCTTTTTTGTCTACATCTGAACGAGAGCTATGTAACATGCAGTAGCTGTAATTCTAGTGCTCTGGGCGAAGGAGGACTGATTAACTAATATTGTTTCGGGAAGCTGTGCATAGCAGTTAGATATTAGCTCATGCGATTAAACACACAATGTATGAGTGCTGTCAGAAGATAAAGACAAAAGGAAATGATTCTGGCGGGCGGAGGGATGCTGGGCTCCAGATACTCCACAAATGCGTCAGCGCTAATAAGCTGAAGAGCCAACAGCTGAAAAATACCAGCCAATAGGGTTTCCAGAGAGCGTCTGCGTCACAATCACAACCTAATGACACTATGTAGATGACTAAACCTTGAATCCAGTGTGAATATAGAGCAACGGCTGGTAGCAACACACATTGTTGGCTAGATAAAGTTAGGCTAACAGATAATGTCGCTTTAAAAAATAACCATGAAATCAAAAATGACACTATTTTACTTTTAGCAACATAGCATTGGTTTAGCTCGAATTTGGTCCAATCAAATAGTTCTCCAAGTAAATGTGTCTTGCTATTACGGACATTTAGATGTTTTACTGGAAACAAAAAGAAAGGCTTTTGCCATATGCATTGGCATGCAAAATGCGACTCTTTTTACATGCACGGTTCACACAAGAGCGCAGCGCTCTTCTTAATTAGCTGTGAAGTGTGGATTTAGCTAAAGTGACTCTGGAAGAACGTAATTGACAAAATGGCTCTTGTTTGGCAGAAAAGGGTGGTTGGGGGTTTGGAAAGCATAAAGGTACTAATGCATCCAACACTGCCTCGAAAATCAGAGTGGGCTACAGAGGCAGCAAAAAAATGCTCTTCGCAATTTAAAACGTCTAATGTAGAATCACACGTTTATTGTGATAGCCCTCTTCAGCTACACAGCAAAAAAAAAAAAGAAAAGAAAAACAGAGGTACTCAACTTCAAAATGAAGGTAGGGGCCACATTCAATTCAAAATGGATGGCATATCTATCTATTATATATATATATATATATATATAATATTACATGGCTTGGGAGAATTCCAATGTAGGATGCGGTCTGTTATTTCTTGTTATAACATGGTCTGGGTGAATACTCGATTCTGATTGGCTGCAGGGTGTCCGTTAAAAAGTGATAGAGGACACCTACACTGTAAAAAATATTTTAGCAATTTAGTTATTTCAACTTATTTTTTTAACTAGATTGTCCAGACAACAAGAAATTTTAAGTTTTCTTGTCCTCAACTTATCGAAATAAGTTAGTTAAACTAAAAAAAACCCATGCAAAAAGATAACTCAAAATAATGAGTTAACTTTTTTTACAATGTAGTAAAGGAGTTCTGGTGAAACTGCCTGTTTACCATTCGAAATTAATAAATAAATGCGCTGCGTACAACAGCTGTGAGTAACCATAGCAACAGGCAGTCAAAGTATCCGTTAACAATTTGCTCTATCAAAACAAACATCTAACGTTAGTTAGATATTACATAGCCTACTAATACAACAATGAGCGACTTCGTTATTTCATCTTCAGTCTCTCACGGACTGACGGAGCCCAGTAAGCCCGCAGACTGCTCTCGCATCGATGGCCTGTCACTGACATTATTTGACGGCTCTCCAGTCCAGCATCGGAGAGTCGACCTACAGTGGTGCTTCGGAGGCTGTGGTTTGTGTAGACTAGTGTAACACATAGTGTTTTATGTGTAATAAAAAAATAACTATGCCTACCTTTGTGTTTCATGAAAAAAAAATGCATTTTTGAACCTGAAGGGTTCTACAAGCTGAGCGGACTATAAATATCTCAAGTTGCTAAATAAATCGTCAGGCAAGTTATTATTTGAAAAAACTAGATTTAGCCTAATTAAAATATAAACTAATGTTTTAAAAATATTTTATTTGGCAAGTGACCATGGTATAAGCGGGTTAATGCCCTCCGAGGTGTCCGTTGTCAGGTTTTAATGGACTTTGGCGGAGGCAACCGTCCTCCGCTGCGCGTCGGCCGGTTAAAACCTGACAATGGACAACTCGTCAGGCATTAACCCTTACATAACAGATGTGCTTAGTATAACAGACCGTTGCTATGAAAAACAGAGCGTTGCCATGGACGCAGTTCAGAGACGGAACGGACTATTTTCTTTAGCGGAAGCAATACAATCATTTTTAAATCAATAAACTCCTTTTTAAATCAATATTTTGAGTCAAATTATTGATTTATTTGGTAGGTAGCCATGTAATAAGTGGGATAATGTATAGCGAGGCGGTCGTTCAGGCTCCGCTAGCGTCGGGCTCCTAGTCAGCCTGTCAGGATGGTATTCGCTATAACGACCGCCTCGCTATACATTATCACATAATACTAAATCAAATATTCGATACACTATATTCAGGCGAGAACGGGGGGGTAATGTTTTCTTTGTAATTTGTTGTTTGATAAACATTAAAAACAGATTATTAGGATGCTGTCTCTTTAATACCCAATGTAAAGATACACATGCGTTATCTTTCTCAACTATTTACATTCACTTTAAGAAATAACTGACTATGTTTACCAGAGCAGGCTTTTTTTTTCAATTTCTTCAATGACTTCAATTTTGTATGACTTTTTCCATTCAAGCCCAAGATTATGTTAAATTGAGCTATATTCAGTATGTCTTTTTTTTGGACGTTTGCACACAGAAAACTTCCTACACAGTTCAGCGAGTGACGCGCTTGAATATTTAAATTGGCAAGGCTTAAACTTTCGTGACGATGCAGCACTGGCACGTTACCTGTCGCGAGCGTAGTTCCCGTTCATGTTCTCATAATATTGCATCGCTAGAATTAATAAAAATGTTACCGGCCAATTGGCAATTGACACCGATTCGTATAGGCTGCCCGCCAATGCCAATTTGTACCCACATTTGGCACTTGACGGGTGTTAATTTCAGGCCCTGATACAGGGCCGTTCTCAGGGCGGAGCGACCGGTGCAACCAGTGCAAACCGGAGCAACCCCCCCAACACCGGTTTTACTAATAAGTTCTCGTGATAAAGACGTAAGTAACTTTCTTTTTGTCAGTGAGAATGATACTGATTAAGCACAAAATTAAAAGCAGACTGCCTACATTTCTCATGCTATAATTAGCCCCCTAATGTCTCATTTTCAGGCAACTTTTCCTAACTAAAAAAAGCACATTCATAACTAGGCATGATGATGATGCGAGCCACAACATAAAGCCCGATGAGCCGGTTGCGTCTCCTGAGCACCACAGCATAATCAATCCTTTATTTATCTTTAAATCAACTAGAGTCATTCAAAACTCTGTAAGTGACTGATTGGTGAGCATCATTTCTGTGCTGAATCATTTCATGCTTAAAAAAAGAAAAAAAAAAACTGAAAAAGAAATAATAAATGCATAATTTCTGTGCTGAATCATTCATGCTTAAAAAAGAAAAAGACAAATCTGAAAAGAAACAAACTAATTGCTTGTGGAAAATTAATTTCCAAAATGGAGCAATTCTGACCTCTGGGTTACGGCACATTTGCGGGCCCATATCTGCTGATGACTGCTCTCTGTCTTTACACCCTCAAGTCAATTATTGTGTGTGTGTGTGTGTGTGTGTGTGTGTGTGTGTGTGTGTGTGTGTGTGTGTGTGTGTGTGTGTGGGTTGAGGTCTGGGTCTCAGATAGTGAGAACATTAGGGTCGGCTTGTGAATCAACTTCTTGCGTTGACTGATATGGGAAACATAAAGAGGAAGTGTATGTCAGCACTGAGTAAACTGATGTGATTGAATAGGCCAATAGTACTGGACACCTTGTACTTTGCTAATGAAATGCACATTGTATCTTCCTACGTATGAATCACAATTCAATAACATACTGCAACAGAAATAGTGTTCTGTTTTTTTAATGTCTTGAATTTGTTTGTGGGCTCTACTAGACAGGTTTACAAGCTTGAATATTCAAAAAACACATCAGTTTTCACATATTTGACATTGTTGCAGCAGCACCTCTCTTTTCAGTCTGTCAATAATGCTCCATTTCAGCACACTATACAACTTAACCAGGCCTTGCACCTTTTTTTGCAAATGCCTGGAGTGGGAATTATTTAAATGAGGAATATTGTGACGTGTTCGTTCCCGGAAGAAAACTCAAGACTACAATGAAGTTCAGAAACAGCGCGCACTGATATAGAGAATAACTCCCGCTGGAGGGACTTTTGTAACTTTGTAGACCTTTTTCATGCTCAAACCACAACATTACACACTAAAGAAAGCTGAACATGTAAAAAAGCATCATAGGACCCCTTTAAGTGTAACGCTTTGATCCACAGAAGACGATTATAAAAGAACATAAGATTTATCATGAATTTAGACGAATACGCCAACATACAAAACAGTGTGCTAGTGCACAGACAACAACTGACAATGACGGACCAAAGGAACTTAAGTAGTGGTACAAACAAGGTTAATAAGGAGACACAGCTGAACTAAGAGGACTAATCATATCAGTGACCATGACAACTCATTAGTGGCGGGAAACTAGACAAAGGAAACGTGACTGAATGAAAACAAAACAAACATGACTGTGACATTAAGACTATTTTTCCCTCTGAAGTGGACGTCATTTTAGTCAGGGTTTCTTGCACCAAGACCAGTCAGAATTATATTATATTATTCACTATTTTCAAATAATGCTCTTTTTCCTCTTTAGATTACAACATCTTCTTCATGTCGACTCTCGTTCAGTATATCTGTCCCTTAGGGACCCCAAAGGATTACCTGCACATTAATTATGAGTAAGCGCCATGGAGAGGGGCCGTGAAAGGATGAAGGGAAATTGATGCCACCACTGCCCCAAAACAATTATTTTTCTATTTTTATTTTGAAATGAAAGTCCTTTATATGAATCATGTTCCAAATTTATATAATGCTATATTTTGTCATTTAAGACCTTGTTCACCTGCATTAATTCAATGTATTTTTAAATAATGTCCTACATGATTCATCGGTCGGATTGGGAACATTGCAATAAATTGACTGACATCACAAAGGGGCCGAGATATATTAAGGCATTAACAAAAGCGTGAAATGGAAAATATTCAATAAAAATGGTTTTAAAATGGATTGGGGCATGATTTGCATAGCAAGTACATAGAGACTTGCTCATCATGGTCTTAACCACCTTGAACCACCTTGAAGGTGAACAGGGAAATATAGGTGACATGATTAATGTGCATTCAAGTAATAGTGCTTGGAAATTTCCGGTCAATTTCATATTCTTTTTTTTTTTAGCCCCCGATATAATCAGTTCTCGCGCATATGCGTCGTGGCGCAAGAAAATGAATTGTTGAATATAGTAGGTATTTTCGGGGTTTTTTGTGCACAAAAAGTATTCTCGTCGTTTGTTAAACTTAAGGTTGAGCCACTGACTATTTTAACGATGTCTTTACTAACTTTACTAGCAGCCAGCTCTCAGATTTCATCAAAAATATCTTAAATTGTTTTCCGAAGATGAACGAAAGTCTTACGGGGGTTGGAACAACATGAGGGTGAGTAATTACTGACATAATTTTCATTTTTGGGTGAACTATCCCTTTAAGGTTTTATAGCACTAAGACAACAAAATTAAAATTGTGTAATACATTTTTTTAGGTGTATGCCCAACAGAATTATGGGAAATGTAGTTTAGTTGCATGTCTGCCAGCTCAACAAGTAGTATTAATTTGTTATTCGTCATCAACAGGAAACAAAATTTACTAAACAACAAATGCACCTTGAATATAAATTTACATTGGACCAACAGACTGCCTTCTCAATTCATAAGTCTCTACTCTAACATTTTTTTTATTCGATTTTGTTCAGCTCTAAGACATAAAGACAGAAGAGACTAATGCCTCGGGTAGAATGGTTAAATTTGTTCATCTTAGCCGTAGCATTATTAAACTGAATGAGACATATGCAGGTCTGGCAACTGTCTGGTGTGGATTTACGGTCGGCCTTATACAGAAACCCTTTTCTTAATAATTAGATTACCATTACTCTGTGTTAGGCAGACTATATCAGCAAGGCGCCGTGTCTTTTCTCACTTTTATGACAAAATGAAAGCAAATAAAAGAATTTAATAAAACCAGTGGAGAAATACTGCCGGAGTGGGATCAATGTTTCTACCAAGAGTCAAGTAAAACATTAAAGGAATGTTCTGGGTTCAATAAAAGTTAAGCTGTATCGACAGTGTCTGTGAAATTCAGTCATTTACACAGGAAATAATTTAAACTCATCCCTCAGTTTGTAAAAATGAACATACAAACCACAAAAACTCCCCACACAGACTGCCATTATAAGGGTTAAAGTGACAACGCTGTGTGCCAAACTGTTTTTCCAAACTTGGGGAATTTAAATTATTTCCTGTGACAGTCTACTTTATATACTGTCATATAATATTATGTAATTTGAGGCAACACAGCCAATCAGATTTGATGTTTAATATACAGTTAAGTGAATAGGGATTTTGGACCAATGAGGTCTCGCTGTGCACTACTAACGTTACGCCGTGAAAACAGGGCAATATTCATCTCAGATACAAGTGATTAGTTGGAAAGAGGCAAGCTTTGTTTCTGCCTTAAAAGGGGTGGTATAATGCCTTCTTTTTACAATATGTAAAATAAGTCTCTGTTGTCCCCAGAGTGCGTATGTGAAGTTTTAGCTCAAAATGTATGACATTTTTTACAGCCTGTTAAAATTGTCCCTTTTTGAGGGTCAGTAAAAACGCGTTGTTTCGTGTGTGTCCCTTTAAATGCAAATGAGCTGCTGCTCCCAGCACAGAGGGCTGTGTGTGTGTGTGTAGTCATGTTTTTGTGATATATGAGACACAAATGTGTATAATGACATGGGTTTATACACTGGTATTACAACTTCCACGTGATATATGAGGACATTGCCCGAGTCCTCATATTTCAAATTGCTTAAAAAAAAACAATGTTTTTTTTTTTTATTTAAAAATCCATCATGTCTCCTGTAAGGGGTAGGTTTAGGGACAGGGGCAGTGTAGGGGGACAGAATATATAGTTTGTCCAGTATAAAAGTCATTGCGCCTATGGAATGTCCTCATATATCACAAAAACACAGCTGTGTGTGGTGTGTGTGTGTGTGTGTGTGTGTGTGTGTGTGTGTGTGTGTGTGTGGGGTGTGTGTGTGTGTGTGTGTGTGTGTTGTGTGTGTGTGCGCGTGTCTCACGCACTAAAATGTCAGAAACTGTTCTGCCTTTTATGTTTAAACTGGAGTCGGACAAAGATGGAGAGACTCGAGAAGGGCCAACATGGTTAGTTGATGAATTTATGTTGCTGATGTGTGGAGATAACTATCTTAAATTAGCATATTCTGTCATGATAATCTATAAAATCGCTTGTGTGGGAACTGTTGTAAGATGCCTACAGAGTGACATGCTATTGCATTTGTGTTAAGTATTGTATTGCATGTGAAAAGACGGATGCGACAGCTTGAGCACTCATAAATCTGCACTACAACAACGCTTCCTCTTCTCAACGTGGACTGCGTGTTCCCGGGGGCGAAGTTTATGTAAATTTTAGGGTTATTGATGTCACTAACCCAGGAGAAATGTCGTCTTGAAATGTCGACCCTACCAGTCGTTTGTTGTAGTCCTTAAAAAATCATTTCTTTAAAAGCAAATATCTTCCTTTTCTTTGAACTTTGCAGATGTTGTTTATTCTCAAACAGCAACATTACACACTATCTAAAGTTAGAAAAGTGAAATCATAATCAACCACTTCTTTAAGTAAAGATTTGCTGTCAATTTTATAAACTTTTGTAAACCCAGCCACTCAGCCAGTATAATCACAATGAAAGCATCCAAACTGCAATATTTAAAAGGGCCATATTATGCCCTTTTACAAAGTCTTGATTTTGTTTTTGTGGTGTACTAGAATATGCATTCATGCTTGATTGTTCAAAAAACAAAATTTAATTTGGTTTTGGTAAAGCCTATCCTTCCGTAATACGAAATGTACTGTGATTGGTCGGCTGGCCAAGTGTGTTGTGATTGGCAGCGCTTAGCGCGTATTCGAGAAATGTTACGCACCTTACCATAACTGTCAGCTCTACTCAGATGTTAATATTAATGATGGATTTAAACCAATTTAAGCCTGATTCAGACCTAAGAATGTTAACTGTTACGATCATCAGCCGGATGCCCTTGAGAGGCACAACAGACTATTGTCATTCCCTCTCAAACTACATCTCCCACAATTCTCTGCCTGGACTCATCAGCACTCATTAGCTCTGTCCCAATTCAGGGGCTGCATCCTGCGAAGGCCGCATTTGAAGGCTGATTGCGTCACGACGAAGGCTTTCCCAATTCGAAGGATCCTTCGAATGCGGCCTACTGTTAGTGTTGCCAAGTCCGAGGTTTTCCAGCAGCTACTTTTAAGTTGTTGCCGCTGGTAAACTTTTTTTCTGCGGGTTGATTTCCACCCCAGCAAGTACGATTTCGGCGCTCCAACATCCCCAAAACATCCCTTATATTCACAAATTCTGTGGACAATTCGGCCGCCTGATGGAGAAAAGCCGATGGGCTTTTTGGGCTACTTTTGTTGCACAGACATGGCAACCCAGCCTACCGTCCTTCTTTCCTCGGGCCACGAAGGATAGAACGAAAAACAGCAGCAACCAAGAGAAACGAGACCGAGAGGATGAGCTGATCGAGATATTTAGGGAGGACATTTCACAGACAGAGAAGAGGAGATCACAGGAGAACATAGAGAATGGACAGATTGGTAGAGAAATAAACTTTTGGTTATGTGAATTCAAATTTGTAAATGAAACAATCATATACATTACTTTTAAAAGTTATATTTGTAAATGAAACAACAAAATCATTTCTTTGCATTTTTTATTTTTGTAATGCAAGTAATAACTTGTAAATGTAATAAATAAATTATTTTGTAGGTGTCACAACATTCCTCACATGTGTTTCCCGCCACTGATCTGTCACTTTCATCACAGCTGCTAGTCGTTTGTTCATCATCTCTGTGTATTTAAGTTCCCGCCTGTGTTCTGTCTGTTGTCCGGTATTGTTTGTGTGTTTACCTTTATCTGCCTGAATAAACCTTTATTGTTTGGATCTCTGCGACCTTGTGAACTCCTTTGGATTTGCCCCACGCAGCAACGTGACAGTATAGGCTACATTTATTTTTGTCATGTAAATTAATTTGTAAATGAAACAAAATAAATTGTTCTATAGGGTACATTTTTACTTGCAGTACTTTTTACAAGTATTTACAAGATAAGTTGCGTTTAGATAAGAAAAACAAAATACAAATTTAAATTAACAGTATACATAAAACAGATATGAGAAAACATTTTTCTGTAGACATTTGTTGAGGCCGGGAGGGGCGCAACAATAGAGACCCTGGTAAAGCCTCTGCCGGCGGGACGTCCTCTGGGATGAGTGCATATTTCCACTGTATACCAACAGGTTTGCAGGGCTGACTCAGGCGGGGGCTGCCAATCACTGTTCCCAGAAAGAGAGAAGAATAAATTCAATGATCTCACATGCTCAAACATCAAACCATAAATTATTTTAACATGCAAAACTGTCCTATGAGCTAAACTCAGCAGAACGTTGCCTATCCCTGAACTAGAAGACATTTGTTTAGTGTTTTTATTATATACTGTTCATATATTTTTTTTTACACAATATCTAATATCAGAATGTAATATCAATGTGTAAAGTCAGATTTTCAGAAAAAGTACATTACCAAATTTATTGTCACATTAACAAATTGTTGCTAGCTGTGTCCCGGGAGTTGTTCAATGGGATGGTCTGGTTTTTGTCACTTAGCAACTGGTGACAGCCGGTGTGACAAGCGGCAGTGTACTGGACTTTTAAAAATTATAACTGCTTAAAAACAAAATCTGAAAATGTTCACCCTGGTTAATTTATGTAGGCTACATAATAAAGTCTAAAGAGTATAAACCAGCCTATATAAAATCACATGCTGGTAATAATCACATGCTGGTAACAAGTCAACATTTTAACCTTTATATTTTTCTTTCATTTTTATCATTAGATACATTCGATTACTCGATTAAACTGAAATCCAATACTTACATTTAAAAGTGTAATCTGGCTATTTCGCCTCCAGCGCGCAATGAATTCTGGGGTAGGGTTGGGTATCGTTTGAATTTTAACGATTCCGATTCCAATTCCGATTCCTTGTTTCGATTCCGGTTCCTAACGATTCTCGATTCCGATTCTTTTAAGAGGCAGGGTCAAAAAAGTTTAGGATATTTTAAATGAGCTAGCTAACCAACGGTCTTTCTGAAGGAAATAGTCTGACCTTCTCCATCAATTTTAATCTATCTTTTAACCTTTTACTTTGTATGAACTTATATGAATATCTCACAGGGCTGTTTTCAACTACAATATAAATATCAAATCTATGAATGTGAATATAAATATTATGGTAACACTTTACAAGAAGGTTCATTAGTTAACATTAGTTAATGTATTTACTAACATGAACTAACCATGAGCAATACATTTGTTACTGCATTTGTTCATCTTTGTTAATGTTAGTTCATAAAAATACAGCTGTTCATTGTTTGTTCATGTTAGTTCACGGTGCATTAACTAATGTTAACACGATTTTAATAAAGTATTAGTAAATGTTGAAATTAACATTAACAAAGATCAATAAATGCTGTATATGTGCAGCTCATTAATTATTAGTTCATATTAACTAATATATTTAACTAATGTTAACTAACGAACCTTATTGTAAAGTGTTACCAATATTATAAATTATGAATATATTTTCACAGGGGTACACTTTCCTCAGGAGAGCTTTATTTTTGAAAACCTCATGAAAGCACATTTACACATGATGTATGATGCTGCAGGTACTTAAACATGTTACTGTGCTTCCACTGATGGGCTAACCTGGTGCAGAATAGCAAATAAACAATAAGAAACAACTTGTAAAACCTTTGTCATCTGGCGAGGAGAGAGCAACCAGCGAAATAACCGGTGCTCTGAACGGCGTCGAGAGCACTTTGGTTTGATGCTGCGTTCACACCAGACGTGAAAAGAGCGTCTGGTGCGAGTGATTTCAATGATAAGTCAATGCAAAGACGCGTTACGCGCGTAAACAATTCCTGTGGCGCGAATGGGGACAGGTCCGCTTTTCAGTTTATAATATCCGTTTATATAGACGCGAATACTCCTTTTTTACGCACGTCATTTCGCTCCTGACGCGCGAATGGATTCAAAGTGTTCAAGCGTATAACTAGACGCGGTAGGCGCGAATTTGACGAGCTATTCGCGTCTGGAGTGAACGCAGCATAGGACGACTCTCGAGTTACTTCGCTCGGTTATGCCAACACTTCTGGTGAACGCTTCTTCAATGGTGTTCAGCGGTTTCTTCTTCCGGTCGGCGGAATCGAAACTAGGAATCGAAATTTAAACTTTTGAACGATTCCGGGAAAATCGCAAAGCAAGTCCCGGTTCCAATCGATACTCGATACTCGATACCCAACCCTATTCTGGGGTATAAAAGGCTTTAGAGTGGCCTTTTATTGTGGCCAGCCTAAGGCACACCTGTGCAATAATCATGCTGTCTAGGGGTGTAACGGTACACAAAAATCACGGTTCGGTACGTACCTCGGTTTTAAAGTCACGGTTCGGTACGTTTTCGATACAGCAAAAAGAAAGAAATTAAAGAAAGAGTTTTCCTACATCTTGAAACTTTCAGGTTTATAAAAGGGGGTCATCTTTGAAGGATGAACAAATAATTTTTTGGTCATCACATTAAAAATAACATTTAAATATATATTTATTTATATAATATTTGAGTTTTGAAGTGTTGGAAAAAGATGTGTGAAGTACTTGAAAGCATTTCACTATTCCAGCCAAACTGGTTACAGTTAGTGTTACTATATTAAATCCATGGTGAATGTTGCTGGTCTGTGGACGTAAGTATTACTAGTTTATTCACGGCACAATGTTTCTCCTGGTTTCCACGTCAGCGCTGTTTGATCTAATAGAGATCTACGGTTAATAACGGAGAAATGTGAATGCTTCTCTAGATCTCGCAGCAATGTTATTACTTCAGTGGCGAATTCAAATGTTTTCTTTACTGGATCTCTTAGCGCTGTGTAGTAACAGTGTCGCTTGATCGAGATCGGCTCGCGCTGCAGATGTTGCTGGTTTGAACTGATAAACGATCCGTGAAGCACAGTAGCGTAGCGCGGTTTCGTTCCGCTTTCATTAAGCTTGCCATTTGATGTTGCGCAACGTTGTGGTGGTGGCGCCAGCGCGGATTTTGTCGGCAGGAAAAATGGTCCAAGGAATCGTTCGGTTTGTATGCGTACCGAACCGGAAGCCTCGAACCGAAACGGTTCAATACGAATACATGTACGGTTACACCCCTAATGCTGTCTAATCAGAATACTGATATGCCACACCTGTGAGGTGGATGGATTATCTCGGCAAAGTTGAAGTGCTCACTAACACAGATTTAGATTTGTGAACAATATTTGAGAGAAATAGGTCTTTTGTGTACATAGAAAAAGTCTTAGATCTTTGAGTTCAGCTCATGAAAAATGGGGGCAAAAATAAGTGTTGCGTTTATAATTCTGTTCAGTGTAAATGTAAACCACTCTAAGTTCGTCAGCATTAGGAAGGTCAAACAAATGAGTTTTGGAAAGGGGGTGGACAAAACATCTCTTTGACAGGAACAACACTGTTTTCTCTAATGCAGTTCAACCAGGCCTCGACCATTTTTTTTGCGTATTTCGTGTGCAGGGATTGTATAATGAGTAACATAATGACTTCACAAAGCCCAGAAAAAACGCGTTGTAGCCCAAACGAGTCGTTCATTGTAGTTCTCGAAAAGTGAATTCTGTTAAATAAAATGTCTTACTTTGGAGTGGACTTTGAGCTTTGTTACCTTGCTGATCTTTTTTATGCTCAAACAGCAACATTACGCAGTAACTAAAGTTGAAAAAGTGGAAAAGCTTAAAGGCCATGTTGCAGGTTAAACACCACTGTCGATTAATGGGTACATAAAGCAATTAAGATATGTATATAAAGTTAGAAATGTCTCCAAAATGGTGTTAAAGTCCAGTTTTTGTAGTTTTTGGTTAGTGACGGTTATTTTTTACGCGACTCGGCGATGACGTCACATGAGGTAGACGCAGGCTGCAGGCAGAGGCGCGCTTCAGAATCGGTTCAGTTACAGTTCTCATGGTTCACAGCCGAGGAGATCGATGTTCTCGTCAGGGCTGTAACACTAGTGTTTAAATAGTTTTCCTTATAATAATGCATCGTTTGCAAAAAGTAAAATGCATCTGTAGGTGAGAGAATCATTTACAGTGGATGCACGTTGTTCACTCTGTATTATGGCCAAGCATGCGCGCTTAAAATAGCATCTGAATGTACGCGCAACGCCCCAGACTTTAGACTAGGTTAGGGTAACTAACCAACAGTCCTGTTTTCCCAGGACATGTTCTGTTTTCACGTCCTGTTTTAGCTGTTTTTTTTTTAATTATGAAAATGTCCTGGTTTTCAAAAAACTTCTGGGAAAGATCAGCTCTAAAACAAAACAAAGGATGGGCAAACAAGGAGGATGAGGATTGAGGAAGAAAAATATGATAAAGAGGAAGAAAAAAAATATACATTTTGTTAGTTCGTTTTTGTAAGTTTGTGAGAGCTATTTTTGTTAAATTTGGAGGTATTGCTTTTAGTTATTTCTTATTTATATATTTATTTTTCGAATACAGATGAGACATTATTTCATTCATTCAAACCTGTAATAAAACAGGCTTTGAGAAGCCTATCTGAATTTGTGTCTTGTAATAAAACCATTTTCTATCCATACAGAGGAGGCATAGGCTACTTTAAATATACTAAAATTAATAAGGCATCATTGAGTAAATTTCAAGTATAATTTGAGTATCTGTTTGCTCGGCCGAGTGTCCTGCTTTTACCTCTATCTCCGGTGAAAATGTTGTTTGCAAACGTAGCTGACGACGAGTAGGCTGGTCATGTCTTCAGTGTGATGAGTATGTTCATGGTTTATGTTTACTTTACCTTTTTATTTTTTACACGGAGTCCTTTGAACAACAGCTATAGGTGACAGGAGATGTGTTGCATACACAATAAACATGCATCAGATATGTTTCCAACATACTTGCAGAGTTTAAAACTTAAGAATCTTTCCTACTTATCCATGGCAATACCGGTACACTGCGTCCAGGCAGGCTATACGCTGGGCTTATGGAGTTTTAGGCAGGAGTATAAAGAAGCCTCTCGTGTGGTTTCAACCATCAGACAACAATTCCAAAGTTGTGACCAGACCTATCAGGGCTTTCAATTGCCTCGTTTGGATGAAAATGAATAAAAATAATAATTCCTTATTCTGTTGTGATCGCCCAATTGCCCTCAAAATGTTATAAAGTACACAGAACACATGGATTTTTATAAGAAAAAAACTGTTTATTGGCATTGCTTGTAATGGTTACTAAACATTTACTGAACAAGGACAAATATTACTGAACAAAGACACAGGTTGCAAGTAAACAAATCTATATAAAAAAAGCCCACTGATGAAGGGCTAGACCTGAAATGTTTGCACATTGTTTCTTTTGCCTGCAATAGTGTGGTCCAGAGCCATAGAGAGAGAGTTACGACACTCCCATAGACCGCCATAGGAACTCTGGAATGAGGAAGTAACGCGTCGCGTGTCGTGGAGCATTGAACCCCATTCATTTTCAGTGCTTCCGAAGTACGCTCGCTGGTAAATTAATGAAATTACTGTATTTTTTTTTAACTTTTACACACATTAGCCGACCTCTCGTGAATCTAGTCAGTATATTTTATGTGGCCAGTTTTAGTTAATGTTTTAGATAATGGGTTAATTGCAGCTAGCTATAGCTTACATGACCAACTCTTCATTTAAGTTAACTAACTTATGGTAACCTGAAGTATATACATACATAACCCTAACCCATTTAAATAAATGAATTTGTGTGTGTGTGTGTGTGTGTGTGTGTGAATATATTATGTGTATGGGTTAAGGTTAGTTATGTGTGATTCAAATATACATGTGTACTGTACATCGTATACATGTATTTGTGTGTGTTTTCTGATATGGTTTAGTCTATGATTAAGGTAGGACGAAGGGGTACATTAGCCATACTGAAATGAATCCTGTTAACAGTTATGGATCATGTTTAGGAACATAGTTAATTCACTCATTAACTATCTCTCCGGTTTCAAGTTTATATTTACCGAACATTACTGCAAATTTGTACATGCACACTTATATTTTGTTGGTTGTAATTCTGAACGGACCGCCGCTCCAGACCTCTTTGCGTGATCACAAAGGTAGGCTAATGGCTGAATCGGAATTCAATTGAATTCAATTCAAATAAACACGGGAATCAATAGCCTAAGAAAAAAAGTAATGATTTTGTGCAAAGTAAAACCAAAGCACCGAAACCACCACTAAATGAGATGACAGGGACAGAAGGAAAGAAGATAACTAACAACTAAAATAAATAGGGCTAGGTAGAGTCTGACGGCCTCCTCCTCAGGAACCTGTTTGAAGGATTTGGCGATGGGGGCGGCCAGGTGCATCAGGACAAACTGGCGCTAACCTCTCGAAGAGCTGCAGGTGAATTGGTGTAGCTTTCCCAAAGGGCCTTCATTAATGATGTTGCATAACCTGCAGACATAATAATAATACTGTATAAAGATCATTGCCACTAATGGAAAGTTTGAAAACACATGAAATGGTCCTGCATATGAATTATAGCAAACATAAACCGTAAACAGAATGTTATGAGATTGCCAGGGAGATTACAGTACAGTGGACCCTGATATGCGCTACTAAATGAATACATAAAAGAAATCCAGAACATATTAGATGATTTGAATGTTACTTTTAAATGTTTACACCAATACTAGTGCTAATACATGTGGTAAAGTTACATAAACTCTATGAGGTAGTGAATTTACTGAGAGGTAGCTAAACTCTGAAGTGAGAAGTGGATAAACTGTTTCTGACATAATTTCAGCGGTGGGTAAACTGCGTTTAGCCTCCACTACAGGCCTGACGACACGGTCACGGTCAAATGTGAAAGAGAACCGTAGCAGTCTAACACAAAACCCAAACGCACGATTGCGAAAGCCGCTTGATGATCATTACCACTGGTCCAAACACTAGCCATGACGCTTTCATAACGACATGGGCATTTAGTTCAGGGCAATTTTGTTTTGGCTCAAATTCGTGAATCACGAAAAATGCTCTTCTAATGTCAGAGTGATCGTGCTTGTAGTGGAGGCTGTGTCAAAGGGAACACGGTAGCTATAACGTTACAAAATACACACAGAGCTAGCTAACACGCAGCTTGTAAACATTAACGTTAGCATGATGAACTTACCGTGGCAATATCTCGCTTGCGGCAGACGGTGTCTCTCGGCCTCGGGACAGGGCAAGCAGAGAGGTTTGCATTCACAGACGGCACGGCGGTAGGAAGTAACTTAGCCATCCTCTCACTCTTTAAACCAAGTGAGACCATCTTGGCATCCCCTGAGTGGTAATCCTCCTCTTTGAAATGCGCGCTGCATATTCTCGAGTAACTGCGGCGACAGAGCTAACGTTAACTTAGGTGAAAAATCTGCTCGCCTAATCTTGACAAACTGCACCCAGCTTCGGAAGATCTATCTATCTATCTATCTCGATATATTTACTTATATCTGACACTGTCACTCTTTCACTAGCTAACGTTAGCTACTACTCGCGGGCTTTCGTCTGTTGTCCAACAGCGTACCTCATGTGACGTCATCCAATGCATTGTGGGAGAAATTAGAATCCTCGCTAGCTGTTAGCCAAATGCTAACATATCACCTACTTTCCCGTATTATATTTCTTTTTTGTAATCCCCTACAACATCAAATACAATGGATAACTGTTTAAATGTGTATTACCAACTAGAAAACTGCCAGAAAAGAAAAAAAAAAAACCTGCACCATGGCCTTTAATAACTCCTTCAACATACATAACAACTGCAAAGCGTGCAATGTGTAAACAATATGATTTACGTACTAAATGCAGCATAAACTCCGGCACAACCTGCATATTTCGTCTGATATTTGCATAAAGAACTGCCAAACTTTTTGACGCTCTCAAATCTCAGCTGCTCTTAAAGGGATAGTTCACCCAAAAAATACTTTGTTCCAAGTTGTGAATGTCCCTCAAGTTGTTTTAAATCTGTATGAGTTTCTCTTCTGTTGAACACAAAATAACATATTTTAAAGAAGGTTGGTAACCAAACAGTTGACGGCACTCGTTGACTTTCATAGTATTTTTTCTATGGAACACAATGGGTGCCATCAACTCTCTGGTTACCAACCTTCTTTAAAATATCGTCAGTGTTTCGTTGGCAGAACGAAATATGTCTCTGGCATTTAAATGAATGGGAATCCTAACAGAGAGTTTTTCTCCAGGTATACAGATCGCTTTGAGTGCATCTCCATACATTTTTAATATATTGGAAAACATCCAAATCACAGGAAGAAACTTCAAATTACTTTTATTCAGCAGCTTTAGTTTGTCTCATTAAAACTAAAAGAGTATTTTTCCACTGCTTGTGTTCCCTCAGTGAGTCAATGTTTGCCTCAATTTCCAATTTGTTCTGTTTTAATATTGACAAGTATGTACTCACACACATGCACGCACGTTCTAACACAAACATGAATGCTCTGTCTGGCAGGTCTTCAAATTTCCGCATCAAATTTCCACTTATCAAAACAGCCACAAGGGAAAAGGGCAACAGATGCAAAGAGGAAACTGTCCGAAACACTGGCTACTGATTCCCAGCGGACCCTGTGTGAACAGACTACCGGAGGAGCCTGCTTTCACTCCATGCTGATTTCTTCACCGCAGGAACTACATACTGTTTAAGTGTCTCATGACATTTGTGGCCCTCCTCGTCCTCACCGACCCAAACATCTTCACAATGGCATGAAGCTATCTGACCTCTTGGCCATTTTCAGTTCATGTGATAGAAATCATAGACATTCTCTAGGACTATAACTTTATCATGCTGATTTAGTAGAACATCAAGGTCAAATGCTGCTTTTGCATCTTATCTCGCAAACTTTCCTCAGTTCAAAGTGACAACTAGTATTTTTTCAATCACTTAAAGTAAAACATGCAAAGAGGTTGCAACCCCTGGTTGCCATTTGTCAGAAAACAGCGTATTGCAGCTATGGAAGCCAGCAAATGAACTAGGTTAGAGATTGCAGATTCTACCCAAGCTAAAAAGGTCTCAGCATCCATCTAAAAAGCTCTATGATCAAAAGCATAGTAAATATCGGAGATGAGTTTGAGAGACAAGCCCAGCAAGACTTTTTTTGGTTTCAGTTGTCAATTCCTGTTGAGTGTCCTCAATCTGGCAACTAGCAAGAGCGTCAAATCTGAGGAGGAGGGGCGGGAGAAACAACCCTCTCCAAAATTTTTCATTTGGACTGCAGTACCCATTTCGACAGCTGCCAAGTATCAACACGTTAATGAACAAATGAAATGGAAATAAAAAAAGCACTATTTAACCGGTACTTGACCCACTCCGAGTGGGATTTCAAACTGGGATCTACAGCATGGGAGGCGGGTGCGCAAACAAGGACGCTAAAGATCGCAGCCTCTATCGCCAGTCACTAGCGCTCCTCTTGAGGCCCGGGGAGTGAGGTTTACACACATAGTTACACTCACCCCCCTTAACCTCACTCCCATCCGGGTCACGGCACCAATTGTAACCTTTCCTACTCTACCTGCTCCGAGCAGGATTCAAACCGTGTGGTTTGCGGCGTGGGAGGCGACCGAGCTAACAAGGAACGGACGTAGGCCAGTAAGAGCTGTGTGTGTAAACCTCACTCCCCTGGCCTCGAGAGGAGCACTAGCGACAGACGCTAGCAGCTGCGGTCTTTAGCGTCCTTGTTAACGCACCTGCCTCCCACGCGGCAGCGACCCCGGTTTGAATCCCGCTCGGAGCGGGTCGAGTAGGACCAGCATTTTCGCTAGCGTGCCTCTTAAAGACTGGGTGAGTGAGGTTTACATGCACAGCTCTTACTGTCCTATGTCCGTTACACACACACAAAATATATAACGCAGGTTTCACACATAGAATGTCCAACCTGGTCTCATGGGAAGTCACGATAATTTGTAGAAGAAACTCATCAATAACGGTATTATAAAATGTATAGTATAGGTTTTAACACTAAAGGAGTTCAATTTCCTCAGAACAAACATTCTCTGATGTGAATACTTAATAACCTCTGTATTTTGCTGAAACTTTTACTCTTCTACTCTGTCAAACTCTTTATCCTGAATAAACACTGATTGTATCGTTGGAGCATTTTTTCTGACATCAATCACCATTTCATTCGTTTTCGTTGTATTCAACCTCAGCTCTGCCTCATCGTACCATGTGAAAAAACGTACAAAGTGCATGATTATCATCTTCCTTTGTGTTTGACAACTATCATCTGCATATTTCACATGACAATTTTCCTCATAACTTCGACACTCATTCGTATACGGAATAAAAAGATTTAATAAAAATACACAGCCATGTGTCTGATGTAAATGTTTCTTTCTGTACATACAATCATGTATCTTAAAATTGCACTGTGAGCTAAAACAAAACTAAGAGCAAGTAAACTGTGAGCAAATCGTTGTTGGTGTATTCCCTCCTTTGACTTCTGATTACTGCTGTTTTGCCAAATTTGTGCATGATTTAAGACATTGTTGACATCACTAGACGACACATTTAAGATTACCGGTGTCTAAAACATTTCGAGAAACTGAAAGACTCTCCATCGGAGATATTTTAGTTTGATTTTGGATATCAAGTTCTCCTTGGGATAACTCTTTAAAATGCACACTGGATTGAAAAATAACGGAGCCCATCAGCATTCATCTCATGTTGTTTGTGTCCCCGCAGGCTAATTTATAAACCACATTCTGTAATTCTCGTAGCGCTGCATTTCTGCCATTTGTTTTTCCTGAAATGCACTCCGCATGGCTGTGTTTAAAACACATACGCGATGACTCCTGGTACACAGCTGCATTTCAGTGGCTTTAAGTGTATTGCTCATTTGACAAACATAAATTGATTTCCCACAGGGTGGATCGTGAGGGGAAAGTAGGGTCTAGGAAACACGCTGGATGGGGCAAACAAATTCCTCTATTCCACTCCCTCCCACTTCCCATCGCACTCTTTAATAAGAAGTGTGCTTTTTTGTTTGCCTGCTGTAAAAACGAGAGAAGCAGCTATTGATCAACAGCGTTGCATGAAGAACACACAGTGGGGTCTCTGCAGAAAGCGCTCAGCCTCTCTTTAAGCCTGACCTTTGAGGCTTCGCAACTGTCTGGCGACGATTAAAAGCGCCACAAACACGAATCCACTGCACCTCCACTCACACAGATAAATCGCCGCAAGCCAAGTCTAAAAGTTTCAAAACTAGACAGCATCTGGAGCATTTTGCTTCTTGGTTCAGTCATTCAGCGCAGTCGTCTGTGTCGATGAGGCAGCGTTCGGTACAAATAAAGTTTATCATGCAGTGCAACATATGCCAGATCTCATAACCCATGATGTGACGCTCATTTTCTCAGTTATTTTATCTAGACTGCCTCCTGTTTAAGCTTGGATTATGGTCCTGAGAGGCCCAAGGCTCCAGCTTCAACACTTGCTGTTATTATGCCCATTGTAAGTTCATTATTGTAGATGAGATTTTTGTTTATTTTCACAAACAATGGTAATCAATACAATGTCACAAATGCTTATTTTGAACCCAGAACAATCATTTTATTACGTACTTTTGGCCCATTTCAAACCCATAATATGAGAAGTCAGAAGAAGCAACATTTAAAATGTAAAATAAGTTAATAATACCACAAACAGACCTGTAAGATAATGAATAATAATAATGATCATTCATTAATATAAGTAAGGGATAGTGTAGCCCTGTATCAGGTCTTGAAGGGGTTTATTCTGCGATAACAACTGGCTGGATGTACATTATCCCGCTTATTACAAATAAATAATTAGACATTAAATATTGACTTGAGTTGAAATATTTTGTTAGCTCTTTAAACTGAAAGCTTACGCAAAGAAATCAGTGTCTAGCAAGCGACAAGTTATACGATACAGATACGATACAGTCATACCTCTTATTACATGGCATTTCACCACATAAATCATTATGAGGATAAGAGATATTGATTTGCGATGAAACTCTTTTACCGGTGTGTTATCGAATAATCCATTACAGTGTACAAAACAATCGTCGTGAAATGACGAGAGAGAGAATCGGTGATACTCGGATAATAACTGTGCACGAAATATTGATTTGAGTTTTAATATTAGCTCACCAAACGCAAAACTTCCACAAAGAAGCAAGCATACATCGCGACTTCAGTTGCCCGGATGAGCCTGTGTTATCATTTTTTTACTGGTTGTTATCGGGGAATAACCCCACTGAATAGCACGATTGACCAATCAGAATCAAGTATTCCACAGAGCCGTGTAATAATAAGTAACATTTATCATTATTATTATTCTCTTTATTTTTATTTAGTCAGCATGATTATCATTAAAGTCTCCCAATAATTTTAATCTTTGATCACCAAAATTACATTTAAACATTTTTTTCCTTTACAAAAATTAAATATTTCTCAGTATCCTTAGGGGGTGTTAATAAAAATAACCATAAATTAAATAAGAGAATAACAATAATGATGATAAATATTATTTTTATATATAATGTTGCTATAATAATAATTATTATGAATGTTTTTTAAATATTGTATTATTGTTATCATTATTATGTTAATTTTTAATTTACTTATAATTGAAATTTAATGCTGATATAATAGTAATTGTTCTAATAATGATCTTTTCTTTTCAAATAAACATCCAGGAAATTAGCATACAACGTTTAGACTTTTATCAGAATTTTTGGTCAACCCAAAAAGTATAAACACCAATTATTTCAAAGACTTAACCAATTGGAAGGGTGTCTTTTGTCAAACAGTAGGAAAACCTGCCAGCGGTTGTTCTCACAGTCATTTCCCCTCACGAATTTGACCAATACATCTCCTCTCTCTGCACTTCTCATTCACACTTTGAAAGGTGAACATCGTCACTTCAAAGTACAAAACAATCCCCTGCTGCACTCCCACTGAATGTCCCTCCCCATGTGTCCATGCATCTCTCCGGTCTCCCACTCACACTTCAGGACGGCCAGTGTTATTTTCCACGCAGTCTTTCCCTCGATCCCTCTCCTCGTGTGTGTGCTGGTAATGCGCTGCCATATCTTTAAAGTTGGCATTTAATGCTTTTATGTAAGTTCGTAAAAGGATACCACTACAGCTCCGTGTTATAAAAACCTTATTTTAAACTTCGCAATTATGACCCCGCTGTCTCTGACGGTTTAACGATGATTATAGATGAGATGAAATTATCATGATCCATCATAATTATGAAGGTCTCGGTACATTTTCTCCCGCTCCGGCATAGGCTATAAATGTATATTGCTGCCACTGGGGAACTTTAACCGAAGGCAGTGTCTTACACTGAAAATGCTGCTCCTACATGCAGAGCAAACAGGGACATTTCTGAGGCGGACGCCGGTCAAATTATACGTCGAAGTCAAACTGAACTGAGAAAAGGGGAGCATAAGTGATATGACGAGATAATCGCTGACAGATAATTTTTCCTTTTTGTTCATTAGGGGTTTGTGCAATTGCATGTCATTTTCAGAAAACTTTGAAGACGTTGAAGGAATACTATTTCTCGAACACGCGCGAATGAATTAATAACAAAAACCGTGATTGGTCAGTTTGCATGTCAATCAAAACGTGGTCGTTTTTAAGTGGGCGGGTCTTGGCCAGAATAATCTGCAGTGCAGTTGATGGCTACCATGTGTTTCCAAGCTGTAAATAAAACTTAATACTATTTAACCCTCTGATGGTCTTCAAAAAAAAGTCACACTCGTGGTCTTTGGGGTCTATTGGACCCCAGACAATAAGATTTAATTTTGTAACAAAACAATATATATTTTTTTAACAAATATAATTTTACTCTGTTTATTAATGTTTTTACTCAACATTTGTGCAGTTTTTGGAGGATTTATGATTTTTTTTAAATTTCTATAAATAAATAAATAAATATTTTTTAAATAGGATTTTTACAAAAAAACTGCATTTTATGTTAAATAAACTTTATAAAAGACCCAGATTTCTAACTTTCACTCCAGGGGATACCATGGATAATTTTACAAGGTTTAATGTAAGATTTTTGCCCATTTTTTGGAAAATACAGGTTAAAATTTATAAAATAATGTAATAAATCACTTTAACCACTAGATGGCTATAGGGCTCCACTAGGCCTATATACATTTGAATTACTGAAAGATATAATTTTTCTAAAGTTAAATTCAGTTGGATTCATATCTAAATATTATAAAATCACATTATAACAAAAATAAAATACTTTTTGTCAAAGTTTAGCATTTTTTTGTACTGAAAAAAACAACAGTTTTTCAATAATGTTACATTATGATTAGAATCAAACCTGAACAACATGTTACAAAGAGAAATGTTGGAGTCTTAAGATTTGATCATTTATTTAAACTGAACAGCAATAACAAATTAGCAAATAAAGCAGTAAAAATAAAATATTTGTAAAATAAAATAATAAAAAAATAATAAAAAGAAAATAGTTTGGAACAATAGAACAATAGTTGGTCTCATTTCTTTTTTTTTTTATAGCCTTACAAATGTATTCCTTTTTGTGTGTGTGCACATTTTCAATGTGTCTTAGTGTTACCAATTTATTTTTGCGGTGGTTCTGCATTTTAGATTATTTTATTTTACAAATGATAAAGAAACAGTTTTTATAGTTTGTATGTATTCCTGTATATTGTATTCCTCTATATGTGTGTGTTTGTGTGTGTGTGCGCGTGTGTGAGAATGATAATTTTGGATTGTGGATGTTTTTTGCATTGTTGGAAGTGTGCCACTTTATTTCTGTCATTTCTGTCTGTGTTCTGCGTTATTTCTGATTTTGATGATGAATTTTGTCTATTTTGAGTCAATAATAAATCAAGAATAAATAATTATTTATTTATTTATTTATAGATATTTAAAAGATATCATGAATCCTCCAAAAACTGCACAAATGTTGAGTAAAAACATTAATAAACAGAGTAAAAATATATTTGTAAAAAAAAAAAACTATTGTTCTGATACAAAATTTAATTTAATTTTTTGGGGTCCAATGGACCCCAAAGACCACGAGTGTGACTATTTTTGTCACGCCTACATAAAAACAGATAACATTCCATTTTAATTTTTTTTTTGTAGATCTAGAAAGTGTTGAGAGCCGTAGGAAGTTTCATACCATTTGGAAAAAGAGAACATTTTTTTTAATTCAAGCAAAAGTCATTTGGGGTCCAGTGGACCCCAAAGACCATCTGAGGGTTAAAAAAAAAAAGAAAATACTATTTTCGGTAACACTTTATTTTACAGTGTCGTTGTTAAATAATGTTACATGTATAACAGTTGATTATGCATTATTACCAAATTCTACCCTAACCCTATGTATGTAGTTAATTAATATTACAGTACTTAAATATATAATTACACTGTAACAATGGCACCTTAAAATAAAGTGTAACCCTATTTTCTACTTCAAAATGTCATTTAATTCTGTTTTACTTGATTCTTCGTAATTATGGAAATTTACTAGCAATTTCTAGTGGGAAAAGCTGGCATTTTTAAGTACAATCAACTTGGATGTTGTCATTTCAACTTAAATTACAATAAACTGACTTAAAGAATTAGTTGAAAGTTGTCTAACTTATTTTGATGAGTTCAAACTAAAGCAAAACACATAAATTATTGATCATATAATTTTTTAGTTTTCTTGACTCAAAACTGTTTCTGCACTGTTTTTCAGTGGCTATACTTTAAAAACAGCATGTATTTTAATATTGATCCCAGTCAATACTTTGCCCCAAAACCATTTTGCTTCTGTGAAGATGCTTTCAAACGTGAAGCTTTTTCACCATATTTTGCCTTTCATACGTTGCCTTTCTAAAATGATAACAGACAAAAAAAAATGTTCTGTACTTTTTATTTTTTCATTGATTTCTCTCTTTGTCAGAGTGTGTGTGCAAATACATTTTTTTTTTTTTTTAGATCTCAATGGTAAAACACGTTGAGAGCACAACCAGGACAACCCGGAAAACAGCCAAAATATATAGAAGTGAGTCATACATCACGATTAGGTTTTTCAGATATGGCAATAATGCACAGTGACGGGTAGTTTGTCGATGTCAATCCAAGACCTTTATTTTAAACCATTGTACTCGTCCACAAAGAAATTGGACTGGACATTCACTCCATCTCACTCCAACTGGATCTCTCTTTTCTCTCCATGCATCCCAAGAAAACAGAAAACACAGGAGAGCTCTGACCTCACCTTGACCTGGAGAAGCTCTGTTGTCAGTAATTCGATATCTTGCTGAATATTCAACTTTGTTTTGTTGTTGCGTCTCTACAAATTCGGCCAGCCAAACCAACAGCCTGTTTGACACACGGTCTGTAACTAACGCTGTAATTAATTTGTGTTGTGGCACTAAAGATCCATCCGTTATATCTAGGGTGACATATATAATCTACATCAGGAGCAAAATAAATTTGTTTTGACACCGGTCTGTCAGGTTCCCGTCAGACGAGCTCAACATCTTTGTGCTTAATAGTCCACAGCAAGATTTTGAAATGAACCGTTACTGGCAGGGATAAGAAAAAAGAAAAGAAAAAGACAATCTGTCCACCGAACAATATCAACACCTTCACTGTTAATTATACAACATGTCAGGGAAATAAACAGGCCCTGCGAGAAGACATCGACATGCACGTTGTGGCGTAGTTTGCAGACTCCTTTGGCACTTTTTTCGAATTGTTCTTCACATTCGGTGTGGTTTGATGCATAAATATCCCTCCACGTTGGCAGATGGTAAAATATCACAGTTACGAAACTTCACCACACATCAAGAACGACACAATACACTTCTGAAATGGCCGAATCCACCACATATTGTGCTGTATTTGCATAACCATGCATTTGTACAAAGCATGTGAGTCTTTTCCCCCCCACTTCGGCCTTGTTGTATAATGACACATTACATTTGATAAAGGCCGATTTACACCATTCTCCTGTTATCTCTCCGGCAGAGGATCTTCTTGAAGGATCTTCGGAAGTCATTATTGAAGATGGTGTATATAATGGGATTGAGGGAGCTGTTGCAGTAGCCGAACCAGAAGAAGAACTTGAAAAGCGGCAGGGGAACGCAGCAGTCGCATAACGCCATCAGCGTGTAGGTGAAGAAGAACGGGAACCAGCAGATGACGAACACTCCTATGACCACGGCCAGGACGAACGTGAAGCGCTTTTCCCGGTTCTGACGGCCCTTCCACCGGCTGGTCTTGACGGCCTGGCAGGCCTCGAGTTTCTCCACGTCCCCCGGTTTGATTTGGCTCAGCTTGGTCTTTCCCTTCGAGCTCTTCTTCTTGAGGGAGCACGGATTTGAGACCTTGTGGTCCGAGGAGGACGATTCCTCCAAGTCCATGCCGTTTAACTCGCCCTTGTCGTCCGGATCGGCGTTCGGATGAGGGTCGATATCCTTCTTCCCCGCTTCCTTTTTCCTCCGGTCCCCAGGAGGCGCTCTGGTCCTCTTCTTGGCGATCTGGTAGATTCGGACGTACACGAGGACCATGATGATGCAGGGCAGGAAAAACGACCCGATGGAAGAGGAAATAATGTACCATTTTTCTTTGTTGATCTCACAGATGTTCCCCTCTTTCTTCTCTATGGTTATAAGAGGCGGGAAGGAGATCACGGCGGCGATGACCCAAACGATAAAAACGATGCGTTTGATTCGTTGCGGCGTGCGCTTGAGGTTGTACTCGATGGCTTGCGTGATCGACCAGTACCTGTCCAGGCTGATGGCGCACAGGTGAGTGATGGAGGCCGTGCAGAAGAGGACGTCCAAAGCTAGGTAGATTTCGCACCACACCTGTCCAAAGACCCAGGAGCCCATCAGCTCATTCGCCAGCGAGAACGGCATCACCAGAGTGGCCACCAGTATGTCGGCGGAGGCCAGCGACACCAGGAACAGGTTCTGGGGAGCCCGGAGAGCTCGGCTCGTGAACACGGCGATGATCACCAGCACATTGCCGAAGACGATGAGGAGGATGAGGAGCCCCACCAGAACGCTCAAAGGAAGGGCCACTAGCAGGGTGTACGACTGTTCTGTCCCATTGGTCGCATTGTCACACCCCATTGCTGAGAATCACGATCTCTTCCTCTCACAACTGAAATTATGTATTCAGTTGATGGCACTTCATTTTTTTCAGTATTATTGAAGGCAAAAGTGGCATTTTTGGTCCCTTTGACATCTAAAAAAAGGAGGAAAATGTCATTATTCAAATAAATAAGGAGACATGTATTTAATACGCAATTAAAAGAGTGAAGTCTTTTTAAAAAATAAAACAAATAATACTGAAAAATAATGTTTTCTCGTACTTTAAGAAATACCATATTATTAAAACTGGAAAAAGTAAGGAAGGAATGGACCTTACCTCAGTGGAGAGGAAAGCCTGATACGACACAAACTTTTTAAGCCATCCAAGAAATCTTCCTCAGAGTGTAACTTCTCTTTTTAAAGTCGCTCGGCGTGACAAAAACGGCATGATTAATTCCTCGCATCTCTTCGGTGGAGCTTGTGAGACCGCGCTTCATCATCAGCGCTCAACTCAGCTGTGCGCGCGCAGGATCTTAATCGTGTTAGCTGTGTGTGTGGTGTGTGTGTGTGTGTGTGTGTGTGTGTGTGTGTGTGTGTGTGTGTGTGTGTGTGTGTGTGTGTGTGTGTGTGTGTGAGAGAGAGAAAGATAGAGATAGAGAGTCTAGCTCGTGTTAGCTGTGTGTGTGTGTGTGTGTGAGAGAGAGAGAGAGAGAGAGAGAGAGAGAGAGAGAGAGAGAGAGAGAGAGAGAGAGAGAGAGAGAGAGAGAGAGAGAGAGAGAGAGAGAGAGAGAGAGAGAGAAGAGAGAGGACTTGCACTGCCACTGAGGAGAGTGAGTGCGCGCGCTCGCGTTCTAAACGACTTCCCTCATATTCTGCTGTACTTGAGCCACGCCCTCTTTCTCGTGACGTTGCTTAGCAGCAGCCGCCAGAAACATCCAAAACCACTTAAAACACTTTTTATACGTGCCTGACTGGTTTAAATCAATTAAACCATTTGTCTGTTTTAGTGATAAGAGAGAATCAACTAAGTGCTTGTGTACTGGTGATGCATAGCCTAATCATCAACTCGATGAACAACGTGCAAACACTAGACTAAATACACATACTTTCTAAATATTGTTATATAACTCAATTATGCAGTAGTTTATGATCATTAAGTAGACCGTTTTATATACGCTGAGGTGAATTTCAAACCAAATGTTATCCTAACACAATAAGGGAATATCTACCTGATTCGATGTTTTAGATCTGACTGAAGTAAAAAGATTTGCACTCACTGAGATCCTACTCGCGTCGATGACGTTTTCCAACGCTGAAAATCAGCTATTTAAAAAAAAAATTCCCTCACATTTCCAGGCTTTCCATGGCCGTGGGAACGCTAAAATTATCCGAAAACGTTACTGCAAAAAAGTTTTTTCACGGACCAGCTAAAAGAGATGAATGAGAAACCGATGAACAACGCAGAGGAAGACCTGAGGCAGCAGCGGTGAAACAGCGACACCTGCCGGGCATGTAAGATACCGCCATCAGCGCTACACTGGAGCCGGGAGATATCATCAAGTACAGCTCGCTGCATCCTGCGGTGGATATCCAACCCGGCCCACATCCAAGTGTGATGTCAGAAGCCACGCCCATCCAAGTGTGACGTCAGAAACCACGCCCATGTCCAACTACAGCACGTGACTCAATTTGTTGTACGCATGCGCAAAAAGGCGCTGCTTCCTGACGGAAATATGTTTACGGTTGTTATCATAGTTATTGGTTTATAATAAAGATAAGTTTATTTGTGTAGAGGTGTGACGCTACAGATTATTGTTGCTGTTAAATTGTGACGCTTTGGCAGGCTTGGAATGGTCTAAATCACGATCACTCAAGACATCTGCATTGCTCACTAGTTTTGTAAGTTAATGAAATGGTAGTACAAGTAAACAATGTACCTTAAAACGATATTTTTGTATTTCTCTTATATTTCTGTTACACAAATGGTAATCAATAATCATGGTTTTGCTATAATAAACGTATAAGGTAGCATCTATACTGAAACTAAAGCGAGTTTTTGTCACTTTCTTAATACAAACTGCACTTCTAAATAAAATAAAAATGTAAACTTTTTTTTACATTTCTTTCGATGTGGTTATAGAAATATTGCATTTTTACAACCAAATTAAGAATCCACTTATTAGTTAATGCCTGTTATAGCAAATGACTTTGAAATCAAATAATAGAACAGCATAATGGAATTGGTGTAACTAAAAGCTGATACTAATATATAATATAGACTCATTACATGCAAAGTGAGATATTTCAAGCAATTTATGTGTTATAAATTTGATGATTATGCCTTACAGTTATGTTGAATTGCTGAAATAAATGAACTTTTGCAGTGCACAATATTCTAATACATAAAAAAAACAGTTAATCTCTCGTCTTCCCCTTCTGTACAGGTTTTATGAGTTTAACATATCAAAATATCATCATAGTTCAAAATATCTTGGTCACAAATTAATTTTTTTATTTAATATTTTGTGTTAATACTTCAGTTTACACACATGGGTCTAAAATGACCCATCTATGCAAGTGTGATAATTTTTTGTTAAAATAACCAATGTCACAGTTGTTCAGAGCAACAAATTCACTATACTACTTAAAATCAATAGTATATTCCTGCACAATTGGAGGCTTCAGCTTTAGGACCCCAGTTACAGGACCCTCGTTTTTTAGTTTGTACATACATAGTTCGAAAGACATTTAATCTCAGGAGTATTTTTATAAAAATGTGTTGTTGTTTTTTTATTCAAAATGCAGAGGCATTTTGAAAAATGTATAAATTTACACAAAACAAAATAATTAAAAATGTATATCAATCTTTAAACAACTGAAAAAGTGGAGTGAGTCTTAGTTTCTTGAATTATATTAACCTCTTTAAGTTTAACTCATTTGCTCATTATCAGGTAAAATAACGATAGAATCAGCACATGCAGTCACTAAATGATATGGCCAGATATCAGAAGGCAAAACTCGAGAATGATTCAAGCATGAATTTATTTATACACATGTATTTATTTATATTATATGAAAGAACAAAATTATTTGTTCTAGAACAAAAGCACCAAAAAGATCCCCTTTTCCACCAGTTGCTGCAAGAATGGCTTCAACTCTGAGAGAGAGAGAGAGTGAGAGAGAGAGAGTGAGAGAGAGAGAGAGAGAGAGAGAGAGAGAGAGAGAGAGAGAGAGAGAGAGAGAGAGAGAGAGAGAGGAGAGAGAGAGAGGAGAGAGAGAGAGAGAGAGAGAGAGAGAGAGAGAGAGAGAGATTTGTTTAACATGTTCAACTGAAATATATATTTCTGATTTAACACTTATGAAATGTTGGAGTTGTAGAGAGAGAAAGTCAAATAGAATATTCATGTTACTGACGTCTAATTCCAAACTCCAAATGTGTAAATCTACAAACCAAAGTTTATTTTTACTTACCGACATGGCAAACAATCACTTGCTTTCACAATTGTAGTACTCCTGAAAAGAAGTATAATATAGTTAGGAAAGACTGATGTGATAGCTGGCTTGCTGTCACTGTATTTACTATGAATTAATAATAAAACTTATACATATTACAACAGTTTATCATGACATTACATTATATAAACATGTATAACTTCTTTTCATAGCAATGACTGAACAACTTCAAACTTTTTCAATATGCAGTAGGCCTATTTACAACTGACAGAGTGACAATCAAATCTCATATTCTTTACAAGCAGAATAAGATTTACAGGATGTAACGTCACACATAAGCACTGAATTCATACTTTTCATATTTACCCTTAATCCAAATAACAACATGAAATTGGTGATATAATAATGCAGTTAGTATAGAGGCTATAATAGTAATAGTATACAATTCTCAGTTGAGAATCTAACGTTTACTGATACGAAATTCACTCAGCCAAATATAACACACAACTCAGTTAAGAGACATCACAGGGGAGTTAAATGACGAAATATGTAAGTTAAAGATAATTCATAGCTCTATTTCAACAGGTAACATCTCATTCTCATACAACTCATTCCTATTATGTTGAACAGTGTTTATACTAAAACCGCAAGTGTGTTTTGTGCATTTTGTTTCGCAGTTACCTTCGTCTTCTCTTCTCGATGCTTCTTCCTGTTTTTATATTAACGTTAATGAGAATGTGTCCAATTTGGGCATGGGCGTGGTGGCTTCTGACGTCACACTTGGATGTGGCCGGGTTGGATGTCCACCGCAGGCTGCAGCGAGAGGCTACTCGATATCATAGATAGTAAAATAAAGAAATACGGACAGTTTTACGCCCCTGTTGTCCCTGATGCGTCCAGTAGGGGGATATACTGCGAAATAACATCATTAAATCGATCGACGCTCGACACTTAAACAATAACCGTCCCGTCCAAAGACTTGACTAATTTTGTGTTTGTTTTTTTTGTTCATTTAAATATACACGTTACAGTGTATCTGCACTAAGGATTAAAATATTTGTAGATATTCAGTTGGGCTTTACTCTCTTCACTCAGCCTCATAAGACTTGTTTTTGTGAATTAAAAAAATAATAAATACACATAGTTGGATCAGATGACAGGTAATGATATATATATATATATGGCCTACTGTAGACTAGTTGAGTGAAATATGTTGTTGTGAAATGTGAATTTATATAAAGTTACATTTAGATATTAACCATATTTAGCCTATTACCCTGTTATTGGATAGGTATATAGGTATAAATTAAATTTAAATAATTAAAAAAACTTTATTTTTTTAAAAAGGACATCCATAGTGAATTTGCTCCCGATCTTCAAAAGTTCGACGCCACATGCACTTATTGGTGGAACACTTTTGGGAAAAGTCTCAAGCCACTTTGATTTCTTTTGGCCACCGATGATGGACTGTGCAGAGAAAATCGAAAATGACATTAAAAACACGTCCATGTATGTCTCTGTAAGTGGTTTATTTAGAAAAGCTATTGGTTGGGAATGCAGTTAAACAAATAGATGGGTGTTTATGGTTTGTACAAGTTTAGAGAGAGAGAGGTTTTCATTTCCTTAAGAAGCTAAAGCAAACACACACCTTTATGAGATGCAAGTTAAAGAGAACTCGGTAAAGACAGAGTATGATAAAACCCACATTAAGTGCACATACCCTACATTTCAGTCCAGATCAGTAAGCTATTTAAGAAAAAATTATATTAAGATATAAATTAGACCATTTAATTTATGAGAAACAACTCAAACCAGAATCTACATTCAAACCATATGGGAAAAGATTTGAAAGCTGGTTATGATGTTGGAAATAATCAAAATATTTGAGTGAGTGTGCAGTTCAACTCTTTACTTAGAGAGAGATTATACATAATTATATATGCCTATTATAAATGTGTCTTTTTTGTGTTCACACCATAAAAAAATGCACATATTTCATATTTATACTGTAATTTTGCCCCAAAAAACATGTGGAGTATGTTTTAATGCAAGGACTAAACAGGGTCTTACCAGAAGAGATCATCTCACGCACGCTATAGACAGGAAAAAAGAAAAATTAAAAGAAAATTAATTTTGAGAGAGGACTAGTGTTTAGCTCAGTTTGAGCCAGCCAGAACATCAACCTGACCGTCAACAACTTTTTCTCTCTCGAAATAAATTATAGACGTGTATATATATAGCTAATCGTTTATAAATAATAAATGTTGCATCATCGCTAAACAACACAAACTTGAGCAGATTATTAAACATACCTCAGTTCGTGTCCCCCTACTGGACGCCTCGGGAACAACAGGGGCGTGTATCTCCTCTACTCCTTCACTTCATGCAGATAATAATGGGAAATGCGTAGTGAACAAAAAAATATGAAACCATCTTATATCTCAGTTTCTTCAAAGTGGGCACAGTCTGTCTATATTCGTGAGGAGCTTTAAAGCAATATTAACGGAGTTGACATGCACGCGGACACTCTCTCTGCTTAGGTTATCAGTTTAAACCGAATCAATTAAAACGTTTACATTTAAAATCTAATGAGTTTGATCATGAGATATTTAAATCAAGTGTGTTCAGACATTTTGTACTGAGACTAGACGAATAGAGACAGTCTAACAAGCAAACAAATAGCCAAAGTGAGTTTTCATAGTTTTATACTCTCTCTGACAGAAGCAGAAATTATTGATCTGGCCTGGAAATGTATGACGGGTGAGAGAGAGGAGCATATTTGACATTCGTAAGGCAGTCAAATGAGCATTTATTGAAGAATGCTTCTCAAATCTGATGGAGAGGGTCCTGTTACTCGCTCGGGCGGAGTCAGAAAGAAAGAGAAATCAAGAGTCACTGTTTTTTCTTCTAGAGAAAAGTAGGTTAGACATGTCCGCACAACACTTGATACCTTATGAAGAGTGAAAAAAGAAACTTTTTGCAGTTACGAAAGAGCAACACTTTTATCTTTTGCACTTTTTTACATCCCTGTCCACACAACCAGACAAATATGAATCTTAAAAAAAAGAAAGAAAAAAAACATGCTTGTTTCCTATACATAGCAAGGCAAAAGAAAAAAGAAAAGCAGGAAACATAACATTCCTATGTTTAAGAAAGAAAAAAAAAAACATGGAATATGAACTTCATTTATACAGCTTCAATGGCCAAAATGCACAGACAATATAAAAAAATAAACCATACCCTTAAGCTCCAATCATAAGGATTCACCAGAACAATACAAGATCAAAATGAAAAACTGCCACCGCGGCTGATTATAACTGCACTGTCATTATTCACCATCAAAAGTACAAGTGTCTTTGTTTTTGTGACTACATTCCTGATTTGTAATGCATTCTCATACTGTTAACCCACATAGAAAACCAGCCTCACTCCTGCATAAATGGCACATAAATTAAAAAAAAATTAAACTTAAATGGGACACGTCACAAGGCCGTGTCCCTAATGCACGTCTCACTTGAAGTACTCAAAGGCATTTATTGTCACATTTTTAACATCTAACTATTCCCTCACACACACACGCTCACAAAAGAAAACTCAAATGTACAGTTCTAAGCTTATACAAAACCAGGAATGCAACGCCTCTGGTGTATAGTTAAGCATGAACAGAGAAAGCCCTTTTTACAAAGTTTGTATTTTTTATTCTCGGCCGAGCAGGTCCAGAGGGAGTTCATCTGTAGCAGGACGTCCACGCTGGAGGAACCGGCCCGAGAACCCAGTCCGAAACGTCCCGCGCGGGCCGGCTCTCTCGCAGCGTGACGCTTCTGCTTTCTAGGAGGTCCGTAAGCAGCAACAGGTTCTGCTGGTTGATAAAAAAGCAGCGATTTGTGTCCTTTTCATGGCCCCACGAATGCGAAGTGCCTCTCCGAAACCTTTACACTGCTGCCAATGCACACAACGTCTTTACATGGAGCGAGAGGGAGCGTGGAAAAAGAAAAGAGAAAGCGTGGACAGAACACCAACAAAATATTGGCTTGAGAAACTAGTGGTGGAAATTTACAGTCACTTGATATAATACTAAACCAAAACAAACTCCATCTTTTCTTGAACAAAACTAAAAAGGCGAAATAAAAAACAAATACATGAATCAAAACATTTGAGTTTTTAATTGCAATACTTGATCTGCACCATGCGAAAGTGATATGATTTTTTTTTTTAAATGTGTAAAAACAAACTAGTCAGACAGAAGTTTAAATCAAAACATTTAATAAAGAGAGAGGTTCGGTTAACGTTTGAATTTGCCGAGGCAAATTTTTTTCATTCGTTGCTATAAAATATACATGATAGAGAATTAAAATAAAAGATAAAATACTTCAGAAACAACAATAATAATAATAATAATAAATGCCCCCATCCATATGTTTAATCGGTAACATGAAATATCATCACGACCCTTTTACTTGAGGAGGATGCCAAATATCAGTACAAAGTGCATTAAAGGCAGCAGCATTAGAGGGGCGGTGTGTGGGACGAACGGTGCAAAAAAACAGTAAGTAACCGTTGTTTAATATTCTGGAGAGGTGAAGTTTAAAACTGGCCCGATGACACGGACCAGGAAATCCTTCAAATGCGGAATAATAGTTAAAAAACAGGATTGAAGAGATGTCGAATGGGCGTTTGGCATTCCTCACAGTAAACGTGGGCCTTTAACTGCTAGCATTGTTCAGCACCTGATATGATAAGTAGATGCGACTCTCACCGATAGGACACAAGCAGAGCGCAACACTGTGGATATGGCAAACAAGTAAACGATTACAAACCCCGCCTCCAGAACAGAGAGCCCCGATACCAGGGTGACCCATGACGTGATTGCTGTCGAAAGTGATTTTTGATTCATCCGTTGCTTCGTTTTCACTATATCGCAGAAAAAAAAGATTTGCAGATCTATCATTTTAAAACGTCAACATGTCCGAATAGCGAACAGGAATGAATCATTTCAAAAAGGGACCGATTACGAAATAATCAACAATAATTACGGAATAAATTATACTTTAGCATTCTTTTCGTATTAAAAACCTCTTGGATATTTATGTTCAGACACAAACCACCCAACTGCACTGGATAGGCACAATTCTATAATAAACAACAATTAAAAAAAGAAAACTAAATTTTGTTCACTGCTTCCAAACAGGTCCTCTGTACAATAAAAAAAACTTTTGGTTGTGGGATGATAAAAAATAATAAAAACTGTGGCTAAAATCAAATAACTCGCATACAGTATGGCGGCAGCAGCAGCAAAAAAATGAACTTGTAGAAATGTTTTGTTTTTGCATACAACTGTTTCCTGGCATCGAAAACCCCTGTAATGACTTTCAATGAATTGGCAAAATGATTGGAACATTTTAAGAGCGCCTCTTCAGAATCACTAATGTACATTAATTTTGGCAACAGAAGTCTAGACGTTGTTTTCTACGGGGGGTAAAGGGGCCCTAATTGGCTATGATTCCTCCATCAATTGGAACCCAGTTGCGCAGTTTCTTGTCCTAGATATAATGAGCGCGACGGCACGGTGACGTGGCGTGGCGATTGGGTTTCCTCTTTGTTCTGGTGTGCGAGCGTCTCAGACCATGGCCCGGTAGGGACCCTGCATCTTGAGGAACTGGATGATGAAGGAAGGGCCTCCGGCGACGATCTGCGGCGGGAGGTGGCTGAGGGGGCAGTTCTCGATGCTCATGATGGACAGCTTGCTGCACAGGGCCAGCTCGAACGGCAGACTGTGCAGGTTAGGGTTGTCGTTCAGGTACAGGTCCTCCAGGTTCTCCAGTGTGCCTGTGGGTGGGACACAATAGGCTGTGAGTGAGTGAGTGTGAGTGTGAGTGTGAGTGTGTGGTGTGTGTGTGTGTGTGTGTGTGTGTGTGTGTGTGTGTGTGTGTGTGGTCGTACCGATCTCCTCGGGTAGGTGCTGCAGTAGATTCTCTCCCAAGCCCAGGTACGTCAGGTTGGTCAGGTGACCGATTCCTCTCGGCAAAGTGGTCAGCTGGTTATTGGTCAACACAAGTTTCTGCAAATAAATGCTTGGAATGAGTTTCACAATCAAAACAAATACAGTAGGTAGCCAACCAGAATGCCTATTGCCGCCGCGGCGTCTGCCGCGGTGAATTCACCGCGGCAAAAAAAACCCAGTCGCATTTCTAAGTCATTCGCGAAATGACCGCCAGGTGGCGCAAAGGGACATTTAGCGAAAGCAAAACGTATGTAAAAGTAGCCTACATTTTAAATAGAATATAGCAAACTTTTAGAGCAGAACATTTTATGAATCAATTTAAAAGAGGCCTATCTCGCAGTCAGTGAAAATAAATTAGGTGCAATCAATGATGCTAAACTATTGAGGAATGAGAAGATTGAAGAGTGCATCAGTCGTTTGTGGGCACACTGACGCTTAAACAGCCGAACTTGTGGTCGAGTGGTAGAGCTGAAGGTTTAAGCAGTACAAAGACACGGGTTCGAAACCCGAATAAATATGTTTTTTATATAATTACCATGCATTTCCATTTTACAATAAGGAACAAATCTCATCCAACAGATTGACTAAATTTACGTCTTCAAAAACAGTTCTGTTAAAAAATAAACAAACAAACAAACAAAAAACTTCACGGACAGGACAGCAGACAGCAGGACTGGAATTCTTTCAGAAATAATTTTAAAAAACATGGTTAAGCAAGGTGCGATTTGCCGGTGGGTGATTTCCCCCCTCCACAGTAGGCTATAGCGAATAGGCCTACCCTAAATAGACCTTATCAAATATAGTATATATATTTTAAATAGCCTAAAACACGCACGTTTAAACAACAAACAATAAAATCTGAACCAGCGCTTCTGCTCCTGTATTGAGAGATAACATGCAGCGCATTTCAGTTACGATCCTGGTTCCAGTTACGGCTTTTTAAAATGTCACAAAGCGTTTTGATGTGGTTTTGAACGAAATATTGAAGTTTATAATTAAGTATTTTGACACACCACGCCTAGTGCGTATTCTAAAATGGGGTTTTCTTCTGCCACTGAATTAAGTTCGACAAACGCAGCAGCGCGTTCACTTGAATTTATTTTTCTGCTAAAATATAACTTAATAGGCTATAGCCTACTTCGTTATTTTTGGTCATACAGATAGGATATCATATTTTAAAACTGTAAAAGGTCTATTTTATTCATGTAAAGTAGGCTACACTCACAGTAGGCTAACAACAAAACGTTCTCACTCATTTGAGCGAACACACACTGCATAAACGTTTGGGCTTTTCTCAGCGAGCTTCGACATGGCCGAGTGGTAGAGCTGACGGTTCATCAATCGGCAGACCTGCGTTCAAATCCCGAACAAACATGGACTTCTGTAAAAAATCTATATATTTTTAGGCTATCAATGCAGATTTGTTTAGTTCTAAACCTCTGTTACACCACATATTTTTTTGCTTATATTTATAAAATAATATTACCATGCATTTCCATTTTACACTAAGGAACAAATAGGCTATCCAACAGAACGACTTTAGATCTGTAGCTAATAATACCAATTGTTCAAAAGCAGTTTTGTATAAAAAAAAAGATATATAGGCCTATATATATCTATATTTGTTTTATTCCCTATAACCTACATAGAGTTTTTAAAAACATGGTTTTAAGTAAAGTTTTCGACAAACGAGGCAGCGCGTTCATTTGATTTATTTTTCTCATAACAGCTAAAATAACTTAATAGGCTATAGGCCTACGTGATTTTTTTTGGTCATACAGATAAGAGTACAGTAGCCTACATCGTTCAAAACTGTAAACTTTTTTTAGGCTAATGACAAAAGTTTATATGTCGTCTCTCTCGGTCTCCGGGAACTGCGCGTCACAAAAATTAACCGAAAGCCACTTGCCTCAGCTCAGTCAAGATAGGAAATCGGCTATGTCTAAAGCCTTTAAATGTCTAAATATTTAGGTTAATAAATGTTATCTGATTATGTAATCCATATGAAAACGAGAGGTACAGAGAATCTGCTCAAATATGTTTATGATGTGATTGTGAGCGCCTCGCAATGAGAAAATGACAAGGTGAAAATCTCGTTTAATTAAATGTAGAGACTAAATCGCCCTGAATTAAAATGTAAAAACAGATCAAATCATTTATTCGTCGAAGTGTTGCTATATTGTTTCATTTAAAGTTCATAATTATTATCTAAATGTTATTTAGTTTATCAGCAGTAGGCTACCACGAAGCACCGATATTTATTTGAATAATAATAATTTAAAAAATAACTAATTCACATTTTGCATGCCTGGACCCAAAGATCCCTGTAGAATTTAATATTGAGTTGAGCATTTTGTTCATGACAACAAAATGAACATGCGTTTGAAGATTAGGCTATATTTAGTTTTGCTTGGAAAAAGCTGGCCCAAACCAGTTTTATTTCTTAAATTATTTAAATAATGAAATATTTAGTAATAAACTTTTATGACAGAAATACCACATGTAGCTTAAATCATTTAATTCTTTCATTATCAACACTTTAATAGCCTATAATGCTAGAAGAGCGATTTAAGTGTGAATTGCGACTTCTCTTTATTTTAAGTCAGACTCAGACTCAGAGAGCCTGTGGGGGGTTTGGAGGGACAGACAATAGGTGTTAATGTTCCTCATTCATATGGAGAGTGTCGGATAGCCAGCCCGATGGCAAAGGCAAAATTATTTTAAGGATAGGCTACATCTCTCGATGTGTCCCCATATTTGATTAAATTATAAATATTGTTGTTTATTTATTGTAGCCTATTTAAAGTGTTTTCACGCACAAATTTAAATTGAAGTGTTCAATCCAGTTGTTTCAACTGGTTCTGTAGAGTTTAAGAATGTTTGAGCAAGGGAGACTAAATAAACTTGCTGAGATCCAGCGCGAGAGAGGCAAAACTCATGTCTTTAATTTATGTTGCTTTGGACTATTTTCGATTTGTACCGTTTCGTTTAATTTAGCTGCAATTTCTTTGGCAAAACAAATTTAAAATGTAGCAAGAATAAGATTGTGTGTTTCTTTTTTGCATGGAAATAAAGTCTAAATGCAAGTTAGGTTGCCACCGGTCCCGGTTTTACCGGGATTGTCCTTCTTTTTAATAACCTGTCCCGGGAAATTGAAGCACTCTCCCGGGACAATGAATGTCCCTGTTTTCGAAAGGCTACGTGAATATGTAAGTTCAAACCATAGACTGTAGGTTCAAACTGTGTAGCGCGCGGCCGCTTGCACGGCAGAGAGAGGGAGAGACAGAACACCGGCTAGATCCCCCCTAGATGGTAGTCGCCGCTCAAAGTGTGGGGCACGCCCCTCTATGGGTGGGAAATAGCCTAGAGAAGTGACAGGTTGGGCGCGCCAACGGGAGGAACTTTTCCTTTTTATGCCTTTATATCTTTATTCGTTCATGGCGAGTCTACATCGCATCTTCATCTTTGCAGCGACGCAGAAAACACCAGTTTATTAATAAACAATTAAATGTCTCCTTGCTATTTTTGTCTCCGGCTCGTGCGCTTGAGTGCAGCTTTATAACACTCACTCATTACCCTGTATAGCCTATTTAAGTTATTAAATCAATATAAAGGGGTGATTTGTCCACTGATGGCTTAAATAAACAACTAGGCTACTAGTTGACTAGAAAAAAACTAGTCGGAGACAGCCTGAGCGCGCGACCCTGAGCGGAATGAGCGAGCCGAGGAATATCCAGATATGCTCACATGCTCTGATCGGAACAAAGGAATTTTGACATAATTAATCATTAGTTTATATCTCATGCACTGCCCATAATTTTAATCCCATATCAAACACATTAGCCTATGTTATGTCTGTTTGAATTTTTTTTATTTTTTGTCTTGCCAAATGGATTTCTCTTCTTTTCTTTTTTAACATTTTGACACAGCAGCACTTTTATTTTCTCTATTTTTGTTTTTGTTTGTTTAGTTTGTATTTAGATACTAGCCTACTTGTTACTTCAATAAATTGGAACATTTTAAGCTTGTTGCGTATTTCATTAGCATTGTGTTGGGGCGATGGGGGGCAGTGGGGCTTGAAAATTATGAGTCTATCCATCGGGTGCAGAAAAAAGATTGCATGTGTGTGCTAGTGTGCGTGTGTTTATGAAGCGAATGTAAGAAGCCCCCTCTTACAACCCCCCAGCTCTACTGTAGCAATGTTGTAATATGCCATTGATTATAAAAAAAAACGCTTGACTTTAAATAAATAAACAGTTAATAAACTCGCAAATAAACAGTCAACTATTTAAGCATCAAGAACGATTAAAGATTAATGCTGTCGGCCAACATGTTGTTATATTGAGATTCGATCTCGGGCCTCTTGGATCTCCGTGTCGTTGCGTTAACCACAGAGCTACCGCCTGAACGTTTACGTCAACGTCTTATACTCTTCCAAAGCCTGGATGTAGCCTAATATGTTTCTATTGCAATGTTTTATATTGAAATGTTTTCATTATTTATTCAATTTAATTTAAGTATTGTGATGAATTATTTTAACTACATTTCACTTAAATGCATCTGCTACCAGCTTTCAATCGCTCTGAATGAGCCGCGACGCAGCGGCAGATTACGCAATAGAGAGAATAAACGGACACTTTTCAAAGTCTGTGATTGTAGCGCCTCTTAGCGGTTAAAGGCAGCAAATACACCCCGAATTTCACCGCCGCGGCAAAGCGGCGGCGTTGAAAGTATTATTCTGGTTGGTAACCTACTGTAGTGTAACAGCATCCATACAGTTCATCATGTGTCCTTTGTTGCAGTGCATTCTGGGAACAAACCGAAGGGGAAAAAAATCATTCTAACATAGTACGGAGCCCCTAAATGGGACATGGTGATGCGAAACAATCGAGATGGAAGGATAAATTATACTTCAATGCTTTATTCGTATTTTTCGTAACAGAGGTTTTTTCGTATTCGTCATTCAATGGCTCTGAATTGTCAAAACGCCTCTCAAAATGCTCGATCGGGATGCGAAAAACACAGAAAATCGAACCTGATCTGAATTTTTTTTATGACGGACGAAAGTTTCGTAGACAGTGTGTAAACATGATTGACACAATTTTGAGGTTGTATAATTTTCAGACTTTCACCAACAGCAACACGATTTTTGGTCGCTCCACATGACGTACTTGTCATCTAATCAGAGTAAGCTAATATAGACAGGTGTCACACACCCTCTGACGCAAATCAAGTTTGACATATCAGCCGTGAGGTTATTTTTATTTTTTTATATAAGCAGAAAACAACCAAAAATAGAAATAAATCAAGACGTCAAAGTTTCAATCAAGCAAAGTTGGCAGTAGTCTCATGGAGGCATAAATTATTTGAAAGAATGTATGAATTAATTAATTATTTGAATGTCCAACTGTCTTTAGAAAAGTTTCGATGGCATTTGCTTTTCATCTTCCCTCTGTGTAATGCCTAATAAAGCAGTGTTTACAAGCGCAGTGCAGCACTGCCGTGTTTACAGAGGTTAGTGGAGAAACTGTTATATTTCTGCTGTTACATAAGCGCCACCTACTGACAGAGAGTGGATTTACGTTTACATTCAGTCGGTCTGCCTTTATTTTTCAGACAGTGTGAAAAACTTAATTTTTTGTTAATTTTGAAGGACGAATGGAAAATAAGCTCTTGAGCATTCAAAAAATGTTCACACTTCGTATAATAAGGTAGCCTTGTTTATGAAGCAGATAAAAATTACAGTAATTTATTATTTTGACTAAAGGCTGAAAATTTGAGGTTTATCTTTTTATAAAACATTTTTGAACTATATATTCTTCTATATTATTTCTATATTATTTATATATATATATTGAAAGACACTGCTTTAAAATCTGGCCATCATTTTAATGTAATTAGTTTAAAGTTTATGCAAACAAAAAGTGCATATTAATGTTAATTTGATTTGTTGGCTTTCGACATCGAAGTATCAGTACTTTCTGAACATTTCCAGCACATTTTAACGATATTCCGTGAGTTTGGCCACTATAATCATGAAATTTTCATAGTTTCCTCTCTAGTTATGATACACTATATATGAAACTATAGTTTCCATAAAGAATTCTCTGAATCTGTTCTGTGACATTAAAGAGTGACGTGTATATAGGGCTACAAAAATGGATAGTTGTTAATATGAGAGTTGTTTAAAGTGATGTAAGTAATGTAGATGTCCAACCTGCAGATCCTTAAGGTAGGCAATCTCATTCGGGAGAGACTCCAGTTTGTTCTCCTCCAGGTCAAGCTCTCGTAGTTTCCGTAAGTTCCCAATACCATGAGGCAACTTCTTCAAGAGATTGTTGGACAATATGAGGACCTGACGGAACCAATGGGAAAAACAGAGTCAAAACACAGACCTAACTACATGACAAAAATGGGTTTGCTATCATTAAACTCAGTGATTTGTTAAAATACAGAACAAGATGTCACCTCTAAAGACACAAGTCCGCAGATATCCTCTGGAATCTTGGTAAGCTGGTTTGTTGCCAGGTTCAGCTCCACCATACTGGTCCACGTCCCAAAATCCAGCGGAAGAGATGTTAACTGGTTGTCCTGTAAATATAGTTTAAAAAAAACATTGAATGGTACTGTTTTTCACATTTACATACTTGGCCATGCAAAACTACCCACAATGTTGCTTGTCGGTCCAAAACAAAAACAGCCACCCACAAGCCCCATATTCTGCTCTGTAGTTAAACCCCGTGTCCTGAAAAGTTTACTACATATCGTCATTAGTGACCTCATGTGAACAATCACCTTCATATTGAGCTTGCTGAGCACTTTGGCTCGGGAGAAGATGCCGAAGGGGATCTTGTTGATACGGTTGTGCTCCATGTTGAGCGAGTAGATGGTGGAGAACTGGGACGGGCCGCCCACTGGGTAAGACTGGAAACAGTTCCGCGCCAGCGTCAGACTCGTCAGGTTCACCAGACTGGACAGAAGCCCCTGAGGAGGAACAGACCGGGATCGATAAGATATACACAAACGGGACTCTGACAAATGATACAAGACTGAAAATGAAGCAAGCCTCACCTCTGGTAACACTGAGATGTTGTTGTTCTCAAGGTTGAGCTCTTCCAGCTCTCGGCACTTCGCTAAAGATCGAGGGATTGCTGATAGGCGGTTGTATCTCAGACCCAGACGGTTTATACTCGATAAATTACCTGAAAAGTAAATTAATGTGAGAAATGACACCGATATGCTTAAGTATATGGTTCAAGGGCCAGATTTACTAACAGCTTGGCGGGCAAACCCTCTTTTGGTGTTAAAAACTACTGTCAGGATTTACTAAACACACGCGGAAAAATTTGCACTGAAAAGGTTGGACAGGGTTATTTTTGCGGCTGATCTTATTGCATGTGCATTTGTAGGAGTTTCCCTTTCAGAGCAGTATTTATGGGAGGAAAATATTTAAATGGATCATGCGAGGTGATTTACTAAGGTTTGCGCTAGTCAATTTACTGGCTATTATTTAACACCCAAAAAAGCACGTCTTAAACCAGACAGTAATTTGCACTGCTTTTAGTAGATTGTGTTGGGTCATAATAGAAATGATCCGGCTGCGTCTGTTAGGGGTGTAAATCGGACAGTTCATCACGATACGATATTGATTATCTCAGCCAGCGATACAATATTTGCCGATACCTCAAAAATTCTGCGATACGATTCAATTCGATTCAGGGCTACATCAATCGATTTATTGATATTTAGAAATTATGTGCCAAGTGTACACGACCAGTTGTGTTTATCGACTCACAGATGCATCCAAAAATATATAACATAAAAGTTGAATTAAACTCTTTGAAAATTCGCACACCCTCTCCCAATTGGGACATTTACAAGTTTTTTTGTTACAAGTTACAAGTAAAAATAAACATGATATATGAAAATGAACAAGAACGGAGTTATCTGTTTTTGCAAATGAACCTATACAGAAGAGTCATTGAAAAACAGATAAGTCCGTTCTTGTTCATGTTTATTTTTTTATTGTGCATTTGAATATCAACCAAACTGCAGCTGGGTTGTTTTGATTAAGTACTAATAACTAAAAAAATACGGTAACTTATAAAATTAAAGTTCATTGAAAGTATTGTTTTAGATTTATTTATTTTTGTATGAGAAAACAAGATAACTCCACATTTCATGTTTCAGAGTAAAATAAAGCAGAGCAATTGCTATGACACATCATAAAACACTTAATCTTTGTAACATTAATCTCCTCAGCTGACATAGACGCCTGTCAAACTTTGTTGTTGTGATTAACGTACACGCAATAGAGAGCTTTTCCCTCACCACTAACGTGCTGTTTTAGCAAGTTTCCGTGAAAAATTTTCAGCTTTATTTTCCTTTTACACCACGAAGAAGATATCACGGGTTCATTCGTTGAAATCCATCCTCGATCACTTTTCTAAGTGACTAGCGGCCTTGTCACCTGACCTGAATACTGCGCACTGATTCGCTAAAACAGACTTTTCGGGTTGTGGTCACAAACAACAAGGGTGCTTGTCGTTTCTGCTGTAAAACATGAACTCGCGATGCCTTGACAGTGGAAAATACCGGCTTTTGTGACAAAGGGTTCAATCTTGTCAGCCGTCTATTTCAGCTGAGAAAAGTTCCGTGAGGATGTGGAGCGTGTCAAAATAAAAGGTACTGTATATCGATATTTTATGTGTGGCATTGATGCATCGTATCGTAAGACGTTAGACGTATCGATGTATTGTTACACCCCTAGCGCCTGTGTTCTTTGAACTTTCCACTCCCATCTGCGCTTTTATGGGATTTCACCCTCACGTAATTTGCCCTGTTTAGTAAATCTGGTCCCAAATGTATTGTTTGCAGTCCAAATAATTGTATGGTCCAAAACTGTTAAACTATATTTAATAATGCTCACAAAACCAACATTTCCCCAAAGCAGAACTGTAGAGTACATCTTTTGTTTAGCCTCCCCAATAAGGATCCCAGCTCGAGCAGATCCTCACCTATAGTCTCAGGTAGGTCAAGAAGTTCATTGTGCTGCAGGTCAAGGTTGGTGATCTGAGTGCAATTGCCGATCTCTTTAGGAAGGTGCTCCAACTGGTTGTGGGCTACATCCAGCGTAATCAAGTTACAGAGCTCACCTATAACACAAGCCAGCAGAATCATCGCAAATGAACACTAAACTTTAATACTTGCAAGAGATTTTATGGAATGACACTATAGAAAAATAAATAGATAATAGAATATGGTCAGATTTGTCAACCATTTAGAAAACCTGGACTCAAAAAACGTTATTAACTAAAACTAATAAAAGCAGCATTTTTGCTATTTGAAATTCATTCAAATGTAAGCAGCAGCAGCTCACTCACCGATCTCCGCAGGCAGCTGTTTAATCTTGTTCTCTCGGATGCTGAGCATGGTGAGTTTGGACAGATTCTTGATGTCCTTCTCCACGGTGGTGATCCGGTTAAAGCGCAGGTAGAGCGTGGTGAGGGAGGTGACGCGGTACACCACGGCCGGGATCTCCCGCAGCTTGTTATGCCGCAGGTCGAGCATACGCAACCTCTTCAGGTTGTCCAGTGAGTCGGGCAGGCTGGTGAGAGAGTTCTCGCTGAGCGCCAGCGTCACCAGTCCATGCAGGCATCCCAACTCGGGCGGCAGACTTTGCAGCTTGTTGCTGTACAGGTAGAGCTCGGTCAGCTGGGTCAGCTCCCTAATGGAAGAGGGCAAGAGATGGATGGATCTCTTGGACAGGTCCAGGCGCATCGAGTTCTCCTCACGGCACTTGTTCAGCTCCTTGATGACCTCCGCGTTGCTGGATTTTTTGCGCGTGCTAGGCGGCGGGTTAGGCCGCTTTATCGTGCTGTCCAACGTGAAGGCCACCGCGGGCGAAGCGCCGCTCGTGTCTTTCTTCCCGTCTTTGGCATCTTTCCCTTTGGTTTTGGATTTCCCTTCAGCTTTGGGTTCCCTCTCCTTAGAGTCTTTATCTTTGCCCAGAGTACTGCTCATGGCGAAAGCCCTGCTGCCCAATGGCACATGGGACCCTCAGTCTCTCGCTCTCTTTCTATCGCTCTAGTATTTTGCTCGTTATTCAAGGGCAGAACCAAAGGGAGGGGCTGTTATATCGGTGTGTGCTCATACATACCCGTGTTCCTTCACCAGTGTAGGTGGACCGAGGCAGCCTGTTCTCCTGCAGGGGTTAAAACTCCATAGGGGCGACGCGTGTGTGTTGTAGTCGGTGTGGCGAGGAGGCCAGCAGCCTCATGCTTGTTTGATCTGCACTCGTTCCCTCGTCTCGGCTAGAGCTGTTCTACACAGACGGGTCGCTGAGATTCACATCCTTTGGCTGTTGAACAAAACAAACAGTTTCAGTTAAGACGCACAATGCCTCAAAGACGGGAATGACTTACAGACAAAGTGTCGTTCAAATTTCAGATGTGAGAAAGATCTTTAAGAGCTTCCCTCAATGACGCAAATGTGAGCTGCTATCTAATAAACATACAGTTCCTTCCTGTATGCTTGTACCACAAACGCTTTCAGGAAGAAGCAGCATCAAGTCATTCAGGCCGTCAGTGGTCAGCCACTTGAGGCAATTAAGGGCAATTAAATCTCAAATCTCTTTAGGCGATGCATCAGATTGTCCTTTACTGGTGGATGTGCGGGAACATATTAACTAGCCTGCAAGAAAAATTATATAGGGTGCTAAGCTTAATAATGGGAAAAGCCTTGAAGCGTTTCACTGATAAGAATGCATTAGATTCATTTTAAGGGTGTGGACAAAACCAGGCTAGTTTCTTCAGAAAGCACAACAGGACCTGAAATAATATAGTTGGCTTTTTAAATTGTAGCTAAAGCAAATTGTTAAATATTATCAGGAAAGTATTTTCTTTCTCTCAGGTTGAGAGTAGGGCTGAAACGGCGCATCGATGACGTTGATTGGATAATGCTGTTGAAAGGTTAAGTTAGAGTTATTATTTATTGGTAAGCTAATTAAAGGATTCGCACACACATACAGAAGCTCGCGCACAGAGAATCATTCAGTAGCGCAGAATTGTTTCGTCAAAACTGTTTTGTGATTTATCTATAAAATAGCTTAGAAACTGAAAAGTTCTAGCATATATTTATTAGTAACTAAAACCCACAGCTTCAATATTATTAGAGAGACGCTGTCAAGTAGAACTAATTCACACGTAATCGCTCTCTCACTAATGCATTCATATAAATGTTTACAGTGCTTATTTTATCTGTATCTGATTTAGAACGAGCAAAAATCTGTGAGAAATATAACAACCCAAAGACAAAAAAACTGATAAAAATAAGCTGTTATGTATAGCTTTGTGTTAAATCCCATAGCTGTGCACAAGGCAACCCGCATTCAAAAACAGAATGACCCTACTTTAGACGCACGCTGCATAAGACACACCTGCAAAAAACAAAAACAACAGTTCAGATTTGTGGCCGGTCAATTGCATATGCAAACTCTAGAAAGGATTAATCAACTATAAGGCTGCTCCGATCAGTATTTTTGGGGCGATAACCGATCACTGGAAGCCGTATTGGCCGATACGATCACCAAAATAAATATTAGCTACTATTCTTAACAACAATGTATTTAAGTATTAAACAATTAAGAGATGAGCTGCCGTTAGAAGCTCCGGTTGCGTGCTTATGACTGCACATGTGCACTGGCTGCTCCAGCCTAAAAAATAAGCATTTTTAATGATATTTGAGCAGTTTTGCATCAGGTTTCCGTCAACCACCTTTACCTGTGAGATGCCAGGTGTCTCACGAGGTTCATTAAATCACTAATTACATTCAACGCTCAGTAATCCCAATAAAAACGTCAACCAAATCGAATCAGTAAAGCCTCGGTACTCTGTTAGATGCCATCTTTGCATAAGCATGTGTTCCTCTGCCCTGTATTGTGAAATTCAATGTGTGTGTGTGCCGAGTCCGAGCTCAGATCAGAGCTGCAGAAAGGTTAATGCCGCTGGGAATAATCTTTGGGAGTGCCCTTCAAAGCTCAGGCCTCCCGCAGGTCAGAAGACCTTTACGGCCAAAGAGTCCAGCTCGTCTACAATAATAATAAAGCAATGTGTAGACGCGCATGAGCACTCTGACAGATACGGACATATGCACCAAACTCCTCACATTAAGACAGCAATGTGTCATACATTAACTGACCTCCACTATCACTGAATGTGTAACTGAGGTTAGCTGAAGATAAGACTAAATAACTTTCAGTTTTGTGACCTTCCACCAACTAATCTGGCTTACTTCTTGAGACGAGCGGAGTCCCCTGAGTGAATTGCAGCAGTTTCTGCTGACCTGTGTCCATGGAAAATGCTTCGATTGAATTGTAAATGGGTCACTTTGTAAGCCACTTCGAAGCCTTTGATTTACTGTGGGATCTGTATGTTTCCACTGTCAACTGTAGATGCTGACACTCTTATAGCGTGAAATCTCCTTTAAATCAGAGGCAGGTAAGCCTACACGACTTCAGATAAGCTACCTAGAAATCCCAGGGCTGTGATATTTCGCAGAAAGGCCACTTCTGAGCAAGACAATGGTTTCGCAGAACAGGTCTGCTAATAGGGAAGAGTAAAACAAAACAAACATTTGCAGTTCAGTATCTAAATACGAACAGAACCCCATCCAAATAAATACGTACGCAGAAAACAAAAAAGGCTTTTGAAACATGGGCTATGGTAAACTGTAAAATGGTTGCCATCTCTTCTCTTTCTAACAGGGATGGGCAGAAGCACTCAAAATTGACAGCAATGATTGATCATAAAAATACATTAAAGGATAATTCCGGTATTTAGCACTTTGAGTCTATTTTCTAGTTTGTTTTGGATGAACTAGAGTGGTGGACTTAGAAATTTTGACAATGGGTCCTGTCTCGACTTTTTGACTCGCCTCTGACCGCTTCAGAGTGGCTGTCTATGGGCATGCACAAACATGTCCTTAAAACAACCCAACGTTAGTTTTCAAAACTGTGACACTCACCGAGTGGTTAGTGGTGTTCGTTGATGTTCCAAAACAAGTAGCGTAGCGAAATACAGTTTCTGTCGTGTTTTATTTGCTATTTTTTAAAATCGCATTGATGTCTGTTGGAGGACTCATTGCTCGTTGATATTACTGCGCTACCGGAAACGGAAAGGGGTCTGTTTACATTTGGTTGTAGTCTTTTCACTCGGTTCTCCGTCTCTCAGAAGGCTAGCGTGAGCAGAGCAACTGCGGTAAAGTGGTTGTCGCCATCAAGTGGTCGGGAGTGTGCTAGCGCTTCAGACTCAAATATCCAGCGGAAGTTTATACGCAGTTGTGAGGTATCTGAAAAAATAGTTCCACTATAGTAAATATAGCAAATAACACAGATTTAAATCCTACATTGCGCCGATATAATTTGTTTTTAATCCTCAACGAACACCACTAACCACTCGGTGAGTTGCACAGTTTTGAAAACGAATGTTAAGGGTTGTTTTAAGGACATGTTTGTGCATGCCCATAGACAGCCACTCTGAAGCGCCCAGAGGCGATTCTAAGAGTCAAAAAGTCGAGACAGGACCCATCGTCAAAATTTCAAAAAAGTCCACCACTCTAGTTCATCCAAAACAAACTAGAAAATAGACTCAAAGTGCTAAATACCAGAATTATCCTTTAAGAGTGGGATTTTTTCAGCTTTTCTAAATAGTTCATACCAATTGATTAACAGCAACAAATATACACAAATGTGTCAAAAATAAGCTAATCTGAATCCACATGTGGTGCAAGATTTTGAAAAAAAGCATCAAAATCAACAGTCAAAGACTCGAGTTTTGTCTACTTCAGCAGACATAACCAAAACACCTGTGTGTACTTTCTAGGGCTGTAACAATATATTGTTATATCGATATATCGCAAAATAAAATTGTGACAATAGGTATCGGGAAATAGAGATGTGAACAATGAATAATATAAATTAGTTTTATCCAAGATTCAGCATACTGTATAAAAGGTATAGTTCATCCAAGATCATGTCGTTTCAAACCTAGCCTAAACTATTTTCGTTCATCTTCCAAACAAATGAAGGTATCTTTTATGAAACCTGAGAGATTTCTGCCCCACTATTTAAAGTCCCTAAATTTCCCTAAAACTGTTAAAATGAATATGAGAACGACATATGGGTGGAGTAAATGGAGACAGAATTTGAATTTTTGGATGAATTAGCCTTTAAAGTTTGGGAATAGTCATTGACACACGCTTTGCGATTAGAACTATGATTGTTTTCATTGATCATCTGAAGAGCATACGTGCTGGAGCGGCAATCAAACATCATTTAAATCACCATATCGCATTTTTAGTTTTGGAACTATTAAGATTCACAGTGTTTTAAGGTGGTTTCTTATGTAAGTGCATTAATAGAGGGAGAGACAGGACATAGCACAGTCTGTTTGTCTGTGGCTTGTCTATGATCCAACGAATGCCTGCACTGAAAGTGCCAGTGTACTGTGTGAGAAAAAACGAAACTTAATGCACGAATCCAATATACTGATACACATGTCTTTCTCGACTGTTTATGTTCACTTAAGACATAACCGACTATGTTTGCATTTCAACATAATTTTGCATGAATTTGTCTGTTCAAGTGCAAGACGACATGAAACAGCTCAATTTAGTATTCAGACACACAGCTTTCTGTGTGCGTACAGAAAGCTTCTCACACAGTGCGCATGCAAATAATAATCTTTCATGATGATGCAACACTGGGCCGTAGGGCTGTCTATTGGCAAGAATCCGGCGATACGATACGTATCGCGATACATGGGTCACGATTCAATATATTGCAATATATTTCGATACTGTGCATAAGGCGATAAATTGCGATTTTTTTAAAGTAGGACTATAATTTTTGAAATAGTATTTAAAAAAAAAAGACATGATGTCCATAAAGGTCAAACAAGTTTACTTTAGGTAAACAATTCAGTACACAGAAAATCAAACTGCTAGTTTGGGATTGTGGTTCACAGGTTCTTAGTGAGCAAATGAGTTATGCTCAAGTAGGCCTTAATAAAAGAAAATACATAGCCCCTATCACAATACATAACACATACACATTATGTGTGCAATCTGAAAAAAGAAAAGACATGTCTATGTGGGTGGGAAATTAGCACCGCCACCGGCCACCAGCCAATGGCTGGTACTTTTTCAAAGTGGCGGGTGACTTTGCCTTGTATATACCAGCCACAGTGGCGGGTAGATTGTAAAACATATTTTTATTGGTTACTACTTAAAACATTCCTTGTAACGGATTGGACAGCTTTTGTCAAAGAATGCTGTTGCTAAGTAACATATAACAATTTTGTCGAGTAACTAATTTGATTGGTTTTCAGCGGACCGTGACACATATAGCTGAGCTGAGGTACAGACGAAAGGAAAAATTTAAAAATGTGGCGACATATACCCGGTGTTAAGAGGCCCGCCGTGGAGTCAGCAGTAGCTGTGAATGTACAAACTGTTGAGGGCGAATGTAATAAAAAGAGAAGGTACTTTTCGAACAAGTGGCGCATTAATGACGAAGGGAAAACGAGGGAATGGTTAGCCTACCTTCCCGTCGAACAGTCCATGCACTGTACTTACTGTGTATAATAATACTTAAAGGGATACTCCACTTTTTTTGGAAATAGGCTCATTTTACAACTCCCCCATGGTTAATAAGTTGAGTTTTACCGTTTTTGAATCCATTCAGCCGATTTTCTGATATTTAGAAGAATATCAGTAACCAGACAGTTTCTGGTCTCATTGACTCCCATAGTATATTTTTTCCTACTATGGAAGTCAATGAGACCAGAAACTGTCTGGTTACTGATATTCTTCTAAATATCAGAAAATCGGCTGAATGAATTCGAAAACGGTAAAAAACTGTTTAACTCTGGGGGAGTTGTAAAATGAGCCTATTTCCAAAAAAAGTGGAGTATCCCTTTAATACATTTGAATTCCAGGAAAAGTGGCTGGTAAAATTGGGCATCCACCAGCCACTGTGGCTGGTGGGCAAAAAAGTTCATTTCCCACCCTGAGCTTGCACTATTCCTAGTACACAGGGTACATCCAACACATTTTGTGTTGCAAAAACACGAACACGATTCCTAAAGGAAACATTGAGGAACAAATGTAAATAGTCAGTTAAAGAAAATGCATAGCCCCTGACTGTGACATCTAGGCTAATGCATAACACATAAGGTGCAATCTGTCATTAAAAAAATGCTTGCACTATTGTTCATACACAGGGTACATCCAACACATACCGTAAAACTTCAAATTAGGGCTGTAGCGATACACTAATCTCACGATACGATACACGATATTCAGCTCACGATACTATATATATCGCGATATTCAGCCAACGATACGATTCAATACGATTTGATATAATTCGATACCCTTACATCATTTTCTGAAAGATTTAAAGGGGACAGAGTGATTTTGGTGACATCTTGTGAGTCTTCCATTTACTTGGATTGAATTAATTGAACTGAAAACTAAAAACATCAATTACACAATATATGTCTCTGACTGGACAGAGTCTACAGCTTGCAAATGCTGGACAAAATGAATTAAAGATGTGTTGAGAAAATTAGTTCCATTTATTGAAACAGTGCAAACTGTAGCTTGCAAGCCTTTGAAAAGTAAATAAAGTGCAGTATTGCAATTAACAATGGAGAGTTAAAAAGTCCAAATAAAGTTTTGAGAAAAAAGGTTTTATAAAAAGATAAACCTCACATATTTCAGCCTTTAAATCATTTATATAAAAAGAATGAGTCAAAAAAGATAAATTACAGACATTTACAATGCACATTAGCTTATCTTTTATTATTAATAGTAAAATTAGGTCCGATTTTCCCGTGGCGTCTGTCGTTGCTAAGCAACCATGACCTGCGCTCTCCACAAAGACAAAGAAGTTTTAGTAGCTAATGGATTTCCACCACAGAAAAACGCTTCTACAAGATTTATCTACGGAGAAAAGAAAAACAACCGTAGTGTTTAGGTGCACCCCCATGCTTCATGTTGACCGAGCTTTTAATGTTGTTATGGAAAGGGTGAAGCTGATGGTTGGTTCTTGTCACATGAACTGCGGTCACGGTGCGCTTGCGCCATTCTGAAAAGTTGAGGTGTTTTCATCTCGCTGCGCCTGGAGAAAATGAGCGCGTCGCTTCAATTATGAGCGCGCTTGCCGCGCGCCTACATTTGAAATAACGAACTTGAGTGCGCAAAAGACACGATATGTGAACGGCCCCTTGACGAGCAAAGTTAAACACGGGGGTTTGAATGGGACTTATATATCAATACTCGTGGCTTAAAAATCGATACTTTCTTGGGGGAAAAAATATCGATTTATATCGCAGAATCGATAAATCGCACACCTACTTCAAATAATAGCGAGTCCCATATAGACGCCTGTGTCTTGTACACGCCTGGTGTGTCGACAGGTTTGGGTAAATAAAGGCCGGTCTCAAATAATGCCGGGTCTGTTTTTTAGTTTCGGGTTGTATTTAATCTTCTAAAACCCGTCAGATCGTCCGCTTTTTGGCGCCGCCAAGCAAATTTGTGTCCCGCCAAAGCCTTTTTTGATTGGTGAGTGATGTAGAATAGTGACTCCTGTGACAGGGCGCCACCGAGCACAGAGAGAGAGAGAGAGAGAGAGAGGAGAGAGAGAGAGAGGAGAGAGAGAGAGAGGAGAGAGAGAGAGAGAGAGAGAGAGAGAGAGAGAGAGGGGCCCCGGCCGCGCGCGCGCACTCTCACGTCTTCAAACAACACGCTCGCTGTCTTGCTCTCTCTCCTCGTCTCTCCTTTGAGCATATTAATCAAAATCATAAACACTGTAGGCGTGGACACTAGTGGTGCGTCTCAGCATAGCCATCTAGTGGTAGGGATTTAAACACAACATAAATGCGAACCACGGTTTTACCATGAATATTTTTGCACGTAAACTTAAAAAAAAAAAAAACGCTATTGCGATACTCAAGTGTATCGATTTTTTCTTACACCCCTACTGGCTGAACTTTTTGGGACTGGCTCAGGCCATCAAGCAGTCCTTATCGTCGAGCCCTGCCCAACTCTTTTGTTATTGTTTTGTGCCTGTCCGAATTAGCACTATCACCACCGGGAGATGACGGCATAAATAAATGGTATTTTAGAGCATACGGATCTCGCATGGAACAAAGTGACAGTTTTATCCAGGTTTTTTACCATCTCTGTTGTAACATATTGGGAAACCAGAATGTTCCTCGACAGCAGATTTATATAATGCAAGCAGCGGCTCTATCAGCCTCTCGTCTCCTTCGCTTGCCGTGCTGAACACCAACATGTGTGAGGAACTCACTGTGATGTCAACAACAGATTTACATACTAACAGTTGATTGGACAGCTACTCATGTAAAAAACATGCAGAGCGTATCCATCAACAGAAACATACATTAGAACTCGGTCTATCTGTTTTAGGCATTATTTCACCAAACAATATTACAGATGAGTCGTCAAATTTAAGAATTAACCGTTGTGCAAATGCGTACCGAATCACGGGAGGAAAACGGTATGGTTATTTTATTTATCGAGAACAGCTACACCCCTAATCTCTACTAGGGCTGGGCGTATGGAAAAAATCTGGATTTTTTTCAGAACGATTGACCGATTCGCGATTTAGATTTTTTTATGTTTAAATATATAAATATAATTCAAGTAAGGTTCTCTTTATTAACCATCTGGTTAAAAAAAAGGTTAATTCTAAGTGCACCACACCTGAAGTGATCAACATGGCGTAAATGTAAAACAAGTGACTTATTTGTTTAACTTAGCAAAAAAAATATTCATGAAATATGAAGGCAAATATTGTACAAACTTATCCTAAACATATCCGATATACTAGGGCTGCACAATTAATCATAATGAATCCACATGCGATTTGGCAAAGGCTGCGATTATTTTATGCGCAGTTTGTCAGTGAAGTGCGGCTGATCGGTAGTAAATGCTGCTCCATCTGAACACCAGAGGGCGCTCACACACACACGCCAAATATGCCGTGCAGAAGTATAACACACGTCATTCAGGAAATCCCATCGGCATCATACTAACGCTGAAGATGAACAGAAGATCGAAACGCGTTGATGAAAAACACACGACTGCTTTATTCTGTGTAAGAAGCGCATCATCTCACAGAAGGATGAGCTCAACTGTCGTTACGAAGTGAGTTTGGAGTAAAAGCATGTTATTAAATGTTGTCTTTTGTTGGACAAGAGGATCATAAATGCTTCTCATGTTTGGAAAGATGTTTGAAGCGTGTTGCTTTTTCAAATGCACATTACAAGTGAATCAAACTCACAGTGCTTTCAGGTGGAGCAGCGTTTACCGAGCCGTACATCAATGACAAGCTGCGCAAAAAAAATTAAAATTTTAAAAAAAATAAAAATCGCAGCCACATCGGTTTAAGTGCGATTTCATGTAAATTGCGATTAATCGTTCAGCCCTACTATATACTCAGAAATAATATATATATATATACATTTCTTAGCCAAAACTTAATAGCCTATCACTGGTGTTATTATTGCTTAGGCATATTATTAACAGCAAATGCTTTGTAAAAACAGAAAATTACAGCACCTTTCAGCCTCTCACTATCAGGCAAACATGAAATATCAAACATACAGTAGCAGTTCTTTACAGGTTTTTTCATTGTGCTATTTTTCTATTGTTTTTATGTTTGACAGACGTGTTTGGCTGTTGCACTCATGCACCCATGAAATGGGCCATGGCATTGTAAAAATGTGGTGCTCAAGTTTACTTTTTCCCCATTCCACTGCCAGCGTCTCATTTTTTTTTAAGATCGTTTTCTGAGTGAAAAGCGATAGTTCTGTTACAGGCAACTACATCAGACTTCGTAAATCGTCTAATTGTAACATTTGCTGCCATTTTTATTAAAAACCACAATTTCTCGATTTAAAAATAATAAAATCATGGCAAAACATTACATTTGAATAAATCGTAAAGAAATCGCCCAGCCCTACTCTATCTTAGTATCGCCAGTTAGGGTTGTCACGATGCCAGAACCGTCTCACGTGAATACATTACTAAACACTAGGTATCCGTCTCCGAATGCATGACAGCGTTTATTGCGTTTCATCTTTTATGATGCAGAAGAAAAAGAAAAGGGAAAAAAAAGAAAAGAAAAAAAAGAGTCGCAGTGGCTTCCCGATTGCAGAAACTTCCATTTTCATTACAGATTTTTCACATTTCAAAGAAGTGGCGATTTTGTTCTCTTGAACACCTGGGATGGAGACGCTGCTTTATTTGCAAATGTTTTATGCGCTATTCCAATTTTGCACATAAGTTAAGTATGCTACTTTGGATAGAAAGCTAATGTGCCTCTTACAATTGCGTGTGACTTATTTTTGAAATATTATAACTACTTTATTAAAAATCTGTATCCCAAAATCTTCAACATTTGACAAAAGACTGAGAGGGCAGTGAATACTAAAACTCTAGATTGGAAACTTGTGCCTGCACAAAAGACAAAACAATATTAAAGATTATTATATTGATCATCAGACAGCTAATATTTATCAGCTGTTGCACAGTGCATGTCAAATGAAATTTATAAAGTGCAGGAAAAAAACCAGGACAGTTAATATGAAGAAAACCGGAGAGATTCTGGATGTGTGTGTGGTGGGCGAAGACTGTTGAACAGCACAGTAAGGCAGGGGTCATCCTGGACAACTTTCTCCTAAACTTACATCCGACTGCAGGAAGAAATACATCTTTTCTCCCTTACCACACATCTAACATACTTACATCAGCTCGGAGAGATGATGCATCTGATATTCAGAAAACAGAATGCCAACTAAGACAGAAGCAAATAACAATTGTTTACCATAGCCCAAAATGGCATGGCTGAGTGCAATACTGGGATGATGTATAAAGTCTACATTAGTTCATGAGTCATGACATATTTATTTAGCTAAATGTGACAATTTCACTTGCTCAGCTCTATTGTAGGATGTTGGCTTTAAAACAAAGCCAGCAAACCCACAGAAGTCTGCCTAAATAGGTTACAGATGCAATTGTACACACGCTACAAATAACACACACACGTACAAAGTCGAATCAGAAAAGGGCATTTTTCCTGACATTGCAGCAAAATATCCCTAAACTGAAGACTATTCTTTAATCTCAAGACACATTTTTAACAACAATTTAAGTGTCGTACTATGCAATGCAATAATCTTTCTGAGAACTGACAGCACACAGGTACACAATAAAATCACAACAACGATAACAAAAAAATAGTGCAAATCAAAAGCTTTGAATAAGACTTATAACTTCTAGTTAATGTATTTCGATGTAGATTTGGGCCTACGTTACATGTAACACTGCACATCAACGGGACAGGAAAATATGTAAATGCCCAGTTTCGTACACCAACAGACCAGATTATCATCCTACAGCGCATTTGCATGTATAATAAAACGTTTAAAATGGTAAGCAATAAAACATTTGATGTGTGAGGGGGCTCAGAGTAATGTTACAAAGCGTCTGTTTTGATATGGCTAACTAGCTAAACATTCCTTGCTATTAAACCACAGAAACACCATAAATGTCATTAATACCTACATAGGTTTTAAAAGATAAAAAAAGAAAATAATCTGAGAACATTCGCTGTGTCGTGATATATGACAGCATATACGGATAGCTTGAAAGCTGGCTAAGGAAATATTTCCTAGCATTAGCCACCCTTCAGCTGCGGCTAACGGGCTAGCAGCATTAGCCCTGCGCGAGCTCCCACAAAAAAAAAAAAAAAAAAAAAACACCACAAAACTCAAATGTCACTTCACACTTCTCACCAAACTCGTACATTTTGGAATAGGCGACCTCATCTTGACGACAAAACGACGAACGTCCCGTAGTTGAGGACTTAAATGTTCGTTCTTCTTTTCATACAGGCCCTCTGTGAAAACAAACTGTCATCCGCCAAACGGCACTCGGATCAGCTCGAGCTCAAAGCGGGAAGAGCTCAATCCGCAGCGAGTGCGTGCGCGTGCGTTGTGATAGAAAGTCCGACTCTTTTTCACGAATCGGTTCTTTCGAACGGTTCGTTTTAAAGAATCAGTTAATCGAATCTTTCAGTCATCATGAAATCAAAATGGACAATATTGCAGTATTTGTTCTAAATAATCATAATCTTTAATCAAATGATGACGTGTTTACTGACGTGAGGGCGGGGCAACCTGTCAATCACATCAGATCACACCAATAGCAAACCAAAACCATCCAATAAATTCCCCATAAAAAAATCAAGTCCCGCCCTAATTTTTTTCTTGTTCGAGAAGCGTTTCTTTCAGATAAACGTCCCAAAGGGGGAAAAAATGTCACTGCATCCGAAATGACATACTTCACTATATACTAGGCGAAAGGCAGTATGTGACGAGAGTATCCGAATTCACAGTACTCAGAGTAGCAAAAAGTACACAGATTACCTAATTCTTCCGGTGAGATTCTGAAGTGTGCATATGATTGACACTTTACTATCCCATGAGGCCACGGGAGAGGATTTATGAATGACAGTAAAGCGATGTAACTGACTGGTATAGGTCACATGATATAAAAGTGACAACATGGCAAATGTAGTAAGTCCAGATCAGATTACATTCATACTATATAGAACGTATTTTTTGAATGGTCACAAAATAAGTACCAAGAGAGTATGCGATTTCAAACACAGCACTACATTTTTTCTTTTACGAAAATCCACTACACAATCCTAGCCAACTAAATAGTAAGGAAGTAGGTATATTGGGACACAGGGCTCGTTCTTAGTTGGGTGTCCCTGTCCCAATACCTACACTTGTGGTCTTGGCCCCTTGAGCGAGTGTGTGTGTGCGACAGCAAGGTGTCCCGGTCTGAAAAATGCCAAAATTCTTGTGAAATTCCGATACAAGCAACAAATGTGAATGCACTTTAAAGTTAATTTTTAGGTATTACATAGTCTTTAATTTGTGAGTACACATAAAGTGTCGCACATTTTATTAGTGCAATTGCTAGTTTCATTTGTTAAACAGGAACCTCTAAACAGACATTTATAAGTTTATTATATAAGTGCAAAGATTTTTTTTAATGACCTTCATTTTTAAAACAAGTGTTTGCCGAAAAAAAACGCAAAGCTAATAGTTTAGCTTTTGTGAATCCATTCAATCGATTCATTGAAAAGATCCGATTCAAAAGAACCGTGTGTTTGCGTGAGCGCGCAGCAGCAGTCGTGCCGAACTGTGTTGAACTGACACTGTATATCTTTTCTTTAAAAAAAAATGTATAAAGTCTTTGTTTTTCCTTGATTTCTTTATTTACTTAAACTTATTTATATTCTGCAAAAATATGTGTGTGCTATAAATTTTTTATGCGCTTTCGCAATGTTGTGAATGTTAACAATCATACCAATAAAGCTTGGTTGACTCTGACTTTATGACCATTTTGGGACAAATCAGTCTTTTGTTTACTGTCTGGTGGCTCAGACGCATTCCGCGCGCGCATACTTGGCGTTCGCGGCACCTTTCTTTTTATTCCCACACACTCTCTCTTTCTTTTCGCAAGCCTACGGAATATGTGAAAAAAGAAAACACACACACACACACACACACACACACACGAACGCACAAAAAGCAGCGGCCATTCCGGGACTGAACAAAAGAGCGCATTCAAACCCACCGAACGCGCACAGCGCCGCGTCTGTCGCGCTCGACCGCCGAACGCGCGCGTTTATCGCGCCGAAGATAAACCCTGCGCCGCGGAAGGTGCGATTCTGAGGCGCGCGGACCGTTAAAGTGCTTTACCTTGAGAGGTGTGCCTCCGCCATCCTTGTTTCCTCCTCCTGTCCAGCAGCGCTGCAGCTCGCGCGCGACGCTCCCCTCCCCAGCGCGCGTCACTGACGCGTCACGAGACTTCTGGAGCTCCAGTTTTATTTCTGTTTGGGAAGTTTCGCAGCAACAATGACAGACGCAATAAAAACCCTGGCGGTGATCAGTAGAGAAAGTGGCGAATTGAAGGACGGAGGTATCATAAGAGAATTTATTAAATAAACTGAAATAGGCTATGGACGAATGTATTAAAGATTTTCTGTAGACTAATAACTGTGCGATATAGTGATACAATGAAATTGAGGAGAAATGAGCCCAATGTTGTGATAATACTCTACGTGAATAACAACAACAACAAAATAATAATTGTTCAGAAATATGCGTATGATCTTGACCCAAAAGTTTTGTTGTGGATATTTGCTGGGGGGGGGGGGGGGGGGGGGGGGGGAATAGAGACACCAGAATAACAATATTAATGATTCTGAAGCTGAAAATACAGAATTATTTTAGACGAATATTCTTGCACTTTTTCACTGACTAGTGACTAGATATATTTAAAATAATGTTGGACACTTTTTACTGGTCAGGTAACATGTGGCATTATCAGGACCCACAAATATTCCCCCATTGCATTATTATACATTATATTCAACATTATATATAGGCCTAGTAGTTTAATGTAGTACTGACACTCTAACTCTGAAAACTTGAATTTTTTTCTCACACAGTAATTTCTTTTGGGGGAGAACTATCCACGATACATATTGTTGCATTTTTGTATTGCGATATATTGTGGCACGATATATTGTTACACCCCTACTATCTATCTATCTAAATAATAAATGGTATGAAAATGATTTCCACCTTCATCAGCCAAAAACATTCAACGCTAGGCGGCAGCAACGGCTTGATTTGTCTCGCGACAGACATAGCGCGTGCGAGTCGGAGCTGAACCGGAAGTGTGTGTAACAACAGCTGATGAGATAAACGGTAAATCCCTGAACCGCCCGATGCATATTGTGTGCTTTTTGCGTTATTTAGAGTGTATTGTCTATATGTATGTAATAGTATTTTGCATTACATTAACAGGAACCTTGCCGAAGCACAATGCCTGAAGTGAAGTCAACGTTTAGAGAGGTTCTGCCGAAACAAGGTGAGTTTTTCCACGGGTGTAGTTTAGTTCTCTACACCTCAGCCCTATACAGACAGAGATAAACACCTGCAGCACTGGAGTCCACAGCTCAAGTTCACTCAGGTCTATCAGTCAGTGTTGTGTTTCGTGTTTCAGGTCAGCTCTCCATGGAGGACGTGCCCACCATGGTCCTGTGCAAACCCAAACTCCTCCCTCTGAAGTCCGTGACGCTGGAGAAACTGGAGAAGATGCAGCAAGAAGCGCAGGAGATCATTAAACAACAAGAACTGGCTTTGAAGGAACAGACTGAAAAAGCAGAGTAGTGCACACTTCCATCATAACCCAAGCACATTGCTGTGATACTCAGTCATAGCTCGTGTGTGATGGTCAACTTGTTCTTTTGCTAGACTCTATGAATGAGGTTTTGTATGCTTGAGTTCACAAGGTGGCGTAGGCACTTTAAGAATTATTTGGATATTATTTAGAAATGTTCTGGTCAGTTGTTTTTATTAAACATGTCAGCAAGCTTATTCACAACAGTTGCAGCTGTGTTTGAAACGGCTATATTCTCATATTCATTGTATAAATATGTAAAACTAAGTCAGTGTGATTGTTTATTAACTTTGAATAAAATGGCAGCTAATTAATACATGACATTGGGATTGTGCACAGGCCTTTTTAAAAAATACGTTCCACTATCTATCTTCAAATGTTCTATTTTTTTTGAAAGAAATCAATACTTTCAGTAAGAACACATTTAACAGATCAAAAGTGATTAAATACATTTAAAATGATTTTTTTTAAAGTTAGAATAAATGCTGTTCTTTTGAACTTTCTATTCATCAAATAATCCTGCTATCTCAGGAATAAATTACATTTTAAAATATATTAAAATGTAAAACGGTTTAAATTGTAAATATTTTCACTATTACTGTATTTTTACTGTATCATCAAAAAGATCTTGGTGAGCATGACTTTCAAAAGAATGAAAAAAAATCTTCCACATCTATCTATCATCCATCCATCTATCAGTCTCTGTCCATCCATCTATCAGTCTCTGTCCATCCATCTATCAGTCTCTGTCTATCCATCTATCAGTCTCTGTCTATCCATCTATCAGTCTATCTGTCCATCCATCTATCAGTCTCTGTCCATCCATCTATCAGTCTCTGTCCATCCATCTATCAGTCTCTGTCTATCCATCTATCAGTCTATCTGTCCATCCATCTATCAGTCTCTGTCCATCCATTTATCAGTCTCTGTCCATCCATCTATCAGTCTCTGTCCATCCATCTATCAGTCTCTGTCTATCCATCTATCAGTCTCTGTCTATCCATCTATCAGTCTCTGTCCATCCATCTATCAGTCTCTGTCCATCCATCTATCAGTCTCTGTCTATCCATCTATCAGTCTCTGTCCATCCATCCAATCTATCTGTCCATCCATCTATCAGTCTATCTGTCTATCCATCTATCAGTCTCTGTCCATCCATCTATCAGTCTCTGTCCATCCATCTATCAGTCTCTGTCCATCCATCTATCAGTCTCTGTCCATCTATCTGTCTATCCATCTATCAGTCTATCTGTCCATCCATCTATCAGTCTCTGTCCATCTATCTGTCTATCCATCCGTCCATCTATTCATCCATCCAGTCTTTCTGTCTGTACATCTATCAGTCTATCTGTCCATCCAACCGTGAACCGTCCATCTATTCATCCATCCATCTATCTGTCCATCCATCCAGTATATCTGTCTATCCATCTATCAGTCTCTGTCCATCCATCTGTCTATCTGTCCATCTATCAGTCTATCTGTCCGTCCATCCATCTATCAGTCTATCTGTCTGTCCATCCATCTATCTGTCCATCCATCCAGTCTGTCTATCCATCTATCAGTCTATCTGTCTGTCCATCCATCTATCTGTCCATCCATCCAGTCTGTCTATCCATCTATCAGTCTCTTTCCATCCATCTGTCTATCTGTCCATCCATCCAGTCCTTCTGTCGATCCATCTGTCAGTCTATCTGTCCATCCGTCCATCTATCAGTCTGTCCATCCATCCGTCCATCTATCAGTCTATCTGTCCATCCATCCATCCAGTCTTTGTCCATCCATCCGTCCATCTATCAGTCTATCTGTCCATCCATCTATCAGTCTATCTGTCCGTCCATCCATCCAGTCTGTCCATTTATCTGTCCATCCATCCGTCTATCTGTCCATCCATCCAGTCTATCTGTCTGTCCATCCATCCAATCTGTCCATCCATCCAGTCTATCTGTCTGTCCATCCATCCAATCTGTCCATCCATCCAGTCTATCTGTCTGTCCATCCATCCAATCTATCTGTCTGTCCATCCATCTATCAGTCTATCTGTCCATCCATCTATCTGTCCATCCATCCATCTATCAGTCTATCTGTCCATCCATCCATCCAGTCTTTGTCTATCCATCTATCAGTCTATCTGTCCATCCATCCATCCAGTCTTTGTCCATCCATCCAGCCTATCTGTCCATCCATCCAGTCTATCTGTCCATCCATCCAGCCTATCTGTCCATCCATCTATCAGTCTATCTGTCCATCCATCCATCCAGTCTTTCTGTCCATCCATCAAGCCTATCTGTCCATCCATCTATCAGTCTATCTTCCGTCCATCCATCCAGTCTGTCCATCTATCTGTCTATGTCCATCCATCCGTCTATCTGTCCATCCATCCAGTCTATCTATCTGTCTGTCCATCCCTCCAGTCTATTCATCCATCCATCCATCCATCCAATCTGTCCATCCATCCAGTCTTTCTGTCATCCATCCAGTCTATCTATCTGTCTGTCCATCCATCCAGTCTATTCATCCATCCATCCATCCAATTTTGTCCATCCATCCAGTCTTTCTGTCATCATCCATCCATCCAGTCTTTCTGTCATCCATCCATCCAATCTATTCATCCATCCATCCGTCTATCAATAAATAACTCCCAAGTGAGTAATGACAAACTTTATTATTTATTATCAACCATTTTAAACAAAGAGCAAGTAAGTTAAGTACGTTTCACATCCACCAGTCTACTGAAATATAAAAATAAATGTTCTTGACACTTCTGTGAAATGATCCCAGCTGCTGTGCATTGCTCAGTTTTGTCCTTTCGTCAGTGACCATCAGAAATGACACCTTTGAAAAGTAAAGGAGAAAATAAACTCAAGCACAGTCATACAAAAGCAGCCCATGAGGGAGAAAGAGCTTCCAACTTACATGCCCCTCACTTATAAAGCTATGTACACAAATCCACAAGTCTCTACAAACACTGCTAACTGGAGCGCAGGAGTGGCAGTGAACTCGGGAATACAAAACATGGAATGACTAAGTCATAAGTGTGGCACTTTCAGGATTAGCTTATAAAGTGACATCAGAAGGATCGGGAGGGGAATTACATCTCCTTCGGATTTGAAAAGTGCCTGGCCCTTCGGTCACATCGCGTGTTCTGACAGGAGGAAAGTTTTTAGTACTTAAACTTGCATGACAAATACAAGCAACGTAAAGAAATACAGAACTCCAGTGAGCGTCAGAGCTGGAGCAGCTGCCGCAGAGAGGGCTTGTGGGACTCCTGAACTCAGAAGCCTTCCAGTTTGAGCCGCCCGCCGTCTCCTTCACTCATGAACCTCTTTCTGCCCCTGACAACAACACAACAAACTATTACTACCTTTATTTGGGTACATCAAATAATAATTTTGTGTAATAATAAATATATATTTCATAAGAAATATGACAAAGAAATATTTTATTTGGGTACATGACAAAAATATTTTTAAAAAAAGTAAACAAAAAAGTTAATTTGGGTACATGACATTATGTAATAATACTGATAAATTATGTAATAATAATATACAAATACATTTTATTTATTACTATTATTGATAAGAAATTCATAAAAAATATCACAAAAAAGAAAAACTTTAGTTTGTGTACATGACAAATAAGTTATGTAATACTACTAATAATACATTATGTAATAATAATAATATATAAATTATAAAACTATAACAAGATAAAACTAATTATAAATATATAATAAATATACATTTGATAAGAAATATGACAAAAAGGGAAAAAATAACTTTCATTTGGGTACATGACTAAAATAATAAATACATGCTAATACATTATATAATAATATATAAATAAAAATGTTATACATTACAACTATTCATAAATGTATAATAATAATTTATGTAATAAATATACATTTCATAGGAAATATGACAAAAAAAAGAAATTTTATTACAAATAAATATTACATTTTTATCTAATATCTTTTATATATTAAAACTATAAATATATTTTTATGTAATATCAATAAATACTTTATTTAATAATAATAATTTTTTTAATAATATTGAATATTTTATTACTATTCATAAAATATTTTTTATATAGTAAAAATTTACATAAAATTATACATTTTCCATACATTACTGCTATTCATAATAAATGTAATTATAACAATAAATATTTTATGTAATAATACCAAAAAGAAAAGTTATGTCTTTATACACTAAAAACAAACCCTCACTCACTCACCGACAAGGACAGAGGTCCCGGAGTTTTTTATCAATGACCCCGGCATTAAAGCTCTGCTCCACGAACTGCTCCAGGAGCAAATACGCACACGGCACATCAATACTGATATCTGCCATGTCCAGGTAGACTCTCTCAAATCCCTGTAAGAGGACACCATTCTGATAAGCAGCAGCACTTTTAAAGCTGCAGTAACTCAAGCGGCCAGCAGGCGATGCTCATACCCGTCTCAGCTGGTCCACAGTGATGACGGTGGAGGCGCACAGAGACCTCAGCAACTGTAGGATGATCTGCAGGGTTCTGTCACCTTTAGACTCCAGCACCATGATAACCGCCTGAAGAGAAACAGATCGTCAGGCAGAGAGCCGAATCAGGCTTGAAATGCCGGTTTTATAGCCGTTATTACCTCGTAAACAAACTCATGATGAAAATGTGGCACTTCCAGTTCTCTCAGACAGCGCTCGGCTTCCACGGTGTCTCCTGATAACAGGTACTCCTTCAACAGGAGGTTAACCTGCAACAACAACGGTTATGCAATCCGTTAGAGTTAGCACGCTTAATGTGCCGTGAAATCTCCCAGCCGGTGAGTGAGTGTGTGTGTGTGTCCTTGCCTCTTTGATGAGTTGATTGACAGGTCTCTGGCCGCCGCCTGAACCCCAGAGGCTGTCGATTCGAAGGCCGGTCCAGCGACTCATTCTCAGCAGCACAGCCGCGCGATCCAGAGCAGCTCTGGAGAAACACACACACGTCACACTCGCAGAAGAACAAAGGATAACACACACAGCGTGTAAAACACTCCATACCTGGCGTATTCGCAGTCTACTCGTCCTTTGTAGCCGTCTATGAAGGTTTTTGAGAGGATGTTGTCCGCAGCGGCTCGAGCGATGAACTGGCCGAGCATCTACAAGACAACAGCAAATGAGAATTAGCCATTTAACATTTACAGGATCACTCATTCTGAGAGCTTTCCACTGAAAGCATTAGATTTCATGTTTACACACACACACAAAAACCTCACAATTTTCACAGAATCCAAAAGGAACTGAAATCAGATAACACAGCAGATATTGATTTTAAAAGTACATAAAATAGCCCAAGTTCCTCAACGTAACATTTTTGAAATTCCCTTGAAATGTGTGCAACTGTAAACAGAGCAGTTGTGTGCACAGCTGGAGGAAACACACTGTCTAATAATGCAGTTACACACATCAGTTCAGGTCAATGTTTGTACACGTGCTGTTTTGGCACATCAACCCTTTGTAATGGGTGTGAAGGGAAGAAAGGGTTGTGTTTGCCCCATTCTAGCGCTCAAACAACATCTGCTCTAGTGTATGGAGTGAGGGCTGACAGGAGAGAGCTGGGTGAATGTGTTTGTACAGCAGAGAGTGTGTTTAGAGGCACAGCGCTGCTGACCCAGCATTCTGCACACAGACAGACAAAAGCACAAGCTCTGGGGTTTGTATGAAGCCAAAGGAAACAGCTGAACGTTTCTTCTGACTGGTTCATCTGCACCACCAGACGCGCTCCGACCACAGGCTTTTCATTGCTAACCGCAGCTTATCAAACACACTTTCAGCAGAGCAAACATGAGGACGCACCGGAGCTGAGAAACTGGGCCGAATGTTACGCTGCAGAAGCTAAGAGAGAGAGCGGTTCATGATTATGAACTTTAGCTGATGATTAAATGTCATGAAGATAATTACGATTAATCTATTTCTGTTCATGCCAAGAAATCATTTATTCATATTTTATGTTGATTAATAATAAAATAAGCATTTAGAATTTTCATTAAAGCTTTGAAAACTGCCATAAAGAATAAAAAAAAATTTATGTACAATATATACTTCAACAATATTGACTTCCATAGTTGGAAAAAATATATACTATGGAAGTCGTATATATCAACCTGGTCTACTTTCCAATTACACTGTCATGAATATAATATTATTACATATTATAATAATAATCGTATAGTATATTATGTATAGTATATATAATAATTGTATTAATCAAAGTATAATACCAATATATTATTAAAGTAATAGTCTAACACTAATATATTATTCAAATATAAATTCAAAAGCCATTTACTAGAAGTAAACTCAGAACTAGACTCGCGTACAGACTTTACTGTAATCCAGTGATTATGGTTTATAAAGTGATAAATATGGACATTTTTCTTACAATAACCCAATCACTGCACTTCAGAAAAAGGCCTTTTTAACCCATTAGAGTCATGTAAATTATTTTTATGATGGATGAATGCACTTTTTGGAGCTTCAAACTAGGGCTGACTTCTAATAGTCGAGGATTCGACGATTCGATTCGGAGAGGTCTGATTCGACTATGAACCTCATTTTGCGCGCTCAAGTTCGTTATTTCAAAATAGGCGCGCGGTATGCGAATGAGCAGCAGCACACTACATGCCTGTCTGGACCACATTTGTAAGCATTTACGGATTTATTGACTCACAATGGCTTCTAAAAAATCATCAAAAGTGTGGGAGTATTTCGAGAAATTTAAAGATGACCCAAAGAAAGTTAATTGCAAGTTGTGCCAGCAGCTTCTTTCATATCACACGACGACGACCGACAACCGACATGGTGTAGCTATCATTTGAAACGGGTAAGGCTTGTTAACTTTACAAACAAAAAACAAACAAACAGTTCTACCACTCTTTTGTCAATACAGACATAAACCCTATATTATTATTATTATTATAATTTTGGGGAAGACGCGTGCGTATTAATGAGTAGCCTATTCTAGCACACACACGCAAGGTCTCTCGCGTTCTCCCTCTGTCCTGCGCGCGTGTAATTAATGCGGACTTTAGCACACACACGCAAGGTCTCTCTCTCTCTCTCCCTCCCTCTGTCTTGCGCGTATTCAACGAAACCTATATATAAAAATACATATATGTTAACGATGAAATACGGGACAAATCATAATTTTTTTCATAATAGCCTAAGTCGGGACACTAAAATTAGAGTTGAAATATGTCCCGGGAAAAACGGGACGTCTGGTGACCCTACCTATGTGTGATATTTTTTGTTCATCTGGCTTTAAATGAATAAAAGGTATTTGTTACACACCATGTTTTTCTTTTAGTTTTTTTTTAGCTCTTTTGTTTGAAATGGAAAAAATCTAGCTGCTATCTAAAAAAAAAAAAAAAAAGGTTCGACTATCAGTCGACTATGGCAAAATCTAACGAATCAGATTCGACTATGAAAATCCTTCGTCGAAAACAGCCCTACTTCAAACACTCTTGACACACTTTGGAGCACTATTCACTCCCATTATAAATCTTGGAAGAGCCAGGATATTTTTTTAATATAGCTGTGTTTGGCTGAATGAATAAAGTCGTATACACCGAGGATGGCTTGGGGGCGAGTAAATCATGGGGTAATTTTAATTTTTGGGTGAACAATTCTTTTAAACCTGTCATAATCTAAGCCCTGTCTGTGAAACCAGGCCTAAATTAAATGTAAATTGTACAATTATATGAATGCTAATAATATATTTGAATGTTTAATACGTAGGGTTAAGGGGATGGAACAACTCCCCAAGTCCGTGCAGTAGTAACAGTGACCGACACCTTCAGCTCTAGCTCGGGAGCGCTACCTTTAGCGTGTTACCTGTGGAGCCGCTGGCGTGTCCAGCACCAGGTCGGGCAGCTCTTTGAGCAGTTTGTGGAAGGAGGCCTCGACGTCACCGGCCGTGAGCACGCGCCCGCAGAGCTCGCTGAGCAGTCGTGACGTCAGCTCCCTGTGGCTGGCTTTTGCCTCCAGCGCTAGCGATACGGCTAGCATGGGCACGTCGCCGCGCATGCCACTCAGGTTCAGCTCGGCAAGCAGTTCCTGAAGGAACAGAGAGAGATGTTCTGATTATAAGAAGAACGCACCGCTCCCAGGTTTGCACAGGCTGGTTTACTCATAACAATAATTGCAGAGGACTGCATGACACCGATTAGATATGAAAGGGCAAAAGTCAACAAAACAGTCATAAATCTCACCGCCACTTCATTTGCATCCCGTGCTCAAAGTACTCTTGAACTATAGGAGTGACCGTCTTCTCAAACGTCTCTTCGTCCAGAGGGAGGACGACCGTCTCGTATACGCAGTTCTCCTGGAGAAACACAAAGTTTGATGGCTTTGTGCGCCAATTTGCATGGTTAAAAACCAAACGCGAGCATATCGTGGGGCTCTTACCTGCTCCGCATCGTAATTGGGATCTTTCACATCCACTTTCACATCTTCGTCATAAACTTCCCCAGGTGTTCCCCATACGCCTTTACCGCCAGCTCCACCTATAGATACAAAACACATCATATCTTTTCAAAACAATAAAATGCACTGGAGGAACTTGTCGAGAACGGATTGAAGAACGAAAACTATGTGACTCTTTCAGTTCCTTCTGCTATAGCACATGAAAGAAGTACATACTGTCCTTGCAAATGTCATGTTAACCACAGCGTCATTCCTTCTGAAACTATTACCCTAAACAGGGCCGGGCCCCTTTAATTCACTCCTGGTGACATCATCTCTCGATGTGTGCTGAGCTCTGACCAAAAGCATCAAACTGATACTGAACCAGAAAAAACAGAAACGGATTATAAAATAAAAAAAGCAGTTTGTGTACACAAGACTTGGCATGTTGTAGGTGTTCTGCTACACACTTAAGCTGCACTAAACCGGTATGACTACTACTTTTGTGGAACATGAAGATATTTTATGTTCGTTCTACCATAAAATGGAAGTCAAAAGGCTCCAATGCTTGCTTAGTTACCAACGTTATTCAAAATATCTTGTTTCGCAGAAGAAAAAGTCATACAGGTTTGGAACAACTTGAAAGAATTTTCCTTTTCGATTGACTAGAGAACCGCGACACGATAAAGCTAAATGAGTCACGGTCGAAATGATGATGATGAAATTTATTTCAAACCTGCATTCTAGTTCTCACAAATCAACATAACAGGCTACTTAACAGACAAATTATACAAGTGCATGGTTTGAAAAGGAGGTGGATGTAGCAAATGCTTATATGATTCCAACCCCAATTGAGCTTTCCACTGAACATAAAACGACTAGGGCTGTCAGTTAAACGCGTTATTAGCGGTGTTAACGCAAACCCATTTTAACGCGATTAAATTTTTTTATCGAGAGATTAACGTGCTTTTTGGTCTAGCAAACTTTGTAGTTTTTTTCACATGCTTTTGCAACAGGGCTCGGCGAAACCCATAAATTTCAATGGCTCGCGCTGCACGAGGACGTTTTGTTGCTTCGTCGACCGAAGCGCAAGGGGATCTAGACCGGAAACACACTTGTTGTGGGCCGGCCAAATAGTAGGTTAACGTTACGTTTTGAGTGGATGACGAGTGCGAGACGGCGAAATGGATGGCAATAAATTTCTGAATTGAAAGTTTTCCTGACAAGACCAAAGTGATCTGTGTGTTTTGTCATTGTGAAGAACTGAGCTATCATCATCGCGATTGCAGCATGTGAAGTGCTGCACGTCCAGTCTGAAATACCACTTGATGGACAAGCGCACACACACACACAACACACACAAACACACACACACACAGCTGATGCGAATTCTGCAAACCCTCGTCAATATCAGGACCTCGTCAGTATTTCTTTCACCCTTTTATTGATGGACAGTGTTACAGTGTGTGAGAGATTATTTGCTTCAAGTGAGAATTTTTTAGTGTGAAATTGAACAGTATATGCCAATGTTGTTTTCAATGAAAAACATTTGCACAAAGCAAGCCGATCCACTTTTTTATGTTGATAAGAGCATTAAAATTAGAAAAAAATAATGGGACAAAAAGAAATCAAGACATTTAGATTACATAAAAATGTGCGATTAATTGCGATTAATCACGAGTTAACTGTGACATTAATGCGATTAATCGCGAGTTAACTATGACATTAATGCGATTAATCGCGAGTTAACTATGACATTAATGCGATTAATAGCGAGTTAACTATGAAATTAATGCGATTAATTGCGAGTTAACTATTACATTAATGCGATTGATCACGAGTTAACTATGACATTAATGCGATTAATCGCGAGTTAACTATGAAATTAATGTGATTAATCGCGAGTTAACTATGACATTAATGTGATTAATCGCCAGTTAACTATGAAATTAATGCGATTAATCGCGAGTTAACTATGACATTAATGCGATTGATCACGAGTTAACTATGACATTAATGCGATTAATCGCGAGTTAACTATGAAATTAATGCGATTGATCACGAGTTAACTATGACATTAATGCGATTAATCGCGAGTTAACTATGACATTAATGCGATTAATCACGAGTTAACTATGAAATTAATGCGATTAATCGCGAGTTAACTATGACATTAATGCGATTGATCACGAGTTAGCTATGACATTAATGCGATTAATCGCGAGTTAACTATGAAATTAATGTGATTAATCGCGAGTTAACTATGACATTAATGTGATTAATCGCCAGTTAACTATGAAATTAATGCGATTAATCGCGAGTTAACTGTGACATTAATGCGATTAATCGCGAGTCAACTATGAAACTAATGCGATTAATCACGAGCTAACTGTGACATTAATGCGATTAATCGCGAGTTAACTATGAAATGAATGCGATTAATCGCGATTAAATATTTTAATCGTTAGACAGCACTAATAACGACTGATTTCCTTCAGCTAGATCACACCTGTACGATGTACGACTACATTTTTCCTCATGTCTGGATAATGGGCAGACGTGCATTATATGTAGTGTTTTATATACCGAACGATACACCTGCTAAGCATTTCTCATTCTTTATTGTTATAAAAATACAATACAAAAACAGAACGTATATTCCGTTATAATCATATTTTTTTGGCTTTAGTTTTAGAAACGTTTTTTTCTCAGTTGGAACTCAAGAACGAGAACAGCTCTAGAGTGAATGAGCTCTTCAGATCGCATAATTCAGTGGAAAATGAAAAGAAATGATAATCTGTATAAAGAACATGTAAGAATAAATCTGCTCAACATCCATTCTCTTCTCTCTTCCGGAATACTTTTCTTCTGTGTTTACTATAGGGTGTTTACACAGGTTTTCAAAACAGAGCCACCATTCTCACAAGTTTGTGCAACAGCTCAAATCTTACTTGACAGCTTGTTTCATCGCGGGGCGACAAAAGAAAAAAAAAAAGACACTGGTCGGGGAAAAAATAATAATCTCGCTTTGCGATTGAACGCGTCCATAGGGATCTATTGTTTCGATTCAAAAGCATCATCACGACGTACATTTGTGTCGCTCAGTGTGAAAGGCCCTTCAATCGTTTAGTAACTTTCGGCTAGAGTCAAAGGCTGTGGTCTGCAAGTCAGGGTTTTTCCTGCATAGACAATTATGAGGCGGCCGCCTCCGTCAAATTTCGTGTCGCCTCCGCCTCTCGACAAAATTAGGACAGACAGTCACGTGCTCATATACACTTTATCCACCGTGACAGTTCTGTCGCGATTCCCTCTTGTGTCCATTCTCTAACCGTGTAGTTTGCCGATAGTGCTGCACGGAACATAATCCGCGGGTCGAGCGGGCCGAGTAATAAAAACATTCCATTCAATCGAAGGTGGATGACAGCTAAATGAGTGTAATAAAGACACGGAACTCCCATCATGGTACCTAATGTACGGGCGGTAACAAAGTTGCGCTGTTGAGTCTCGCGCAGTTATTTATAACATTAATTATAGTTAAGAAACAATATATAGGCTATACGACCAGAGTGCTGTTTTCCTGAATGTCATCACGATTGAAACCGAGATATTAATTTCATAACAGTTCAATAAAAAAATAGTTAAAATTAAGTTACTTACATTTTTAGACTGTTTTTGTTCTGTTTTAGCAGCGAAAATAGTTCCAAACAACAGAACCATATCGCGTCTCACAGCAACACTCATCCATGATTCATTACTGAATCATTCAGCGTTTTGAACTAATCGCTTGAGTCAAAGATTCAATTGCCCATTATTAAACCGCCTCATTCTGAATCAATCAGCCGTTTGAAGGAATCGTTTACATTAACGACTCAATAACTCGCTCATTAAGACGGCCGCCTGCCCCCTCCTACTGGCGGTTTAGTTTCAAAGTATCATTCTTTTCAACATTACTTGTATATTCAAAAAAATCTCATTTAATACAGTTATAATTTTTCAATGTAAATTATTTAATTTGATTGGTAACAGACTATAGTGTCTTATTATTTTAATTGAATGTATTGATAAAATGTAAGAATTTTAAATGAAATTTAGAGCATACTTTAAATAAAATTAGGGGGGAAATGCCCTTTATAAAAGGTACAAAAAATTATTCCGATAAGAGTGTTTTCAAAAATGAAACATTGACAATAAGTTTAAAGGGAGTAAAGCCTCTGTTTATTCTATAAAAAAATGTAATTTTGCCAAAAGAAGAACTTTTAATTTAAATAAATGTTAATTGTGTGATATGTTACCATATTATCATGCTTAATTGAATAATTGTAATGTGATGATCAGATGCAGATATCTAAATCAAAGAATATGGGTGGTTGGCGGGTGGATTATTATTTATTTTTAACAACAGATTCGAGTGACTCAAAGTGCACCAGATTAATGAATTTATCTTTAAAATGTACAACATTTTCTCCCGGGGGGGCATGCCCCCGGACCCCCCTAGTGTTACAATTTTACCACCTCCGCCTCATTTTGAGCCAGGAAAAACCCTGCAAGTGCTAAAATAATCATTTAAAATACCTTTTAATGGCCCGAATCACAGATCAAAATAAATAAGGTTTAGTAAAAATGAGTGCTGGGCAACGATTAATCGCGATTAATCGCATCCAAAATAAAAGTTAGTGTTTACATAATATATGTGTGTGTACGGTGTATAATTATTTTTTATATATAAATACACACATATGTATGTATATATTTAAGAAACATTTGCATATATATATATATATATATATTGTATATATATTTAAACATAATTAATATTATATACAAATACACACACACATATATTATGTAAACACAAACTTTTATTTTGGATGCGATTAATCGCTGCCCAGCACTAGAAAAAATTGGGTCGTAATTTGCTCAAGGTTTTTAATTAAATTAATTTAATTACCTAATATCATCAAAATATTTTTTTTTTTTTGCAGAGAATGTTTATATATATATATATATATATATATATATATATATATATATATATATATATATATATATATATATTTAGGATGATTTTTTGCAATCATTCTATTTGGGACAGGGGCCTTCTATCAAGCTTTTCCTGCAACCTCCCTCTAGTTAAAATAAACTTTTTAAAGTCACAATGAAATGCAAGTATCAAATTATCTTTTTTTTTATTGTGACATACGAGTGAAAATAAAATGTAGGGTGGAGACTTGATTCTATCCATTGGTTGTTGATTGGATGGAGTCAGATCTGAAAGCGAGCTTGCAGTGAGTCAGTCACTGTATTGTAAATATACAGGGTGAATGCGACTTTAAAAGTATCTCATGTTTGCTCAAACTAGATCAAATGAGAAATTTGACAAAGAAAACATGTCACCAATTTTGTATTTCTGGTTTAAGGGCAAAACAACACTATTGGCTTCTGCTCAGCCTGACTGTAAAGACGATTGTCAATATGATGTAATCCACTTTTCAGGCCTATTTGGATAGTGAAGCACTTCCAAACCTACTATATTTTCACTGCAACGCCTACATCTGAAGGATTCTGGCCAAAATAAAAGCTAACAGGATCTCCTGCCCTGCCCTGTGGGCTGACTTAACCAGCAGTTACATAACACAAACAGGGCCGACTGTGCCATCGCAAAGGGAATCAAAAAGAGAAGTGTGCTATTAAGTCATCTTGCGGGTGATGGGGGAGGTGGAAAGGTCAGGAGGGGCGATAATCTCAGCTGAAACACTAATCTAGACGATTAAACGATCACCCTCAGACACAAAGAGAGTCGAGTGTTGTTTTTTTGCAGGCTTGGCATTAGGTTAGCAAGTCAGCATACATGTGGCGTACTTGACGCAGCCAGTCGGACAGTATGTAGGCCGTTTCTGCAAGCCAGACTTTTCCAAATCAATTTAGGTCTGTTGCACTCAGAGACGTTGAACCCTCTACAAAGGACCAGCACTGTGTAAAACAACATCTGAATGAATGGGAGTGATCGTCTGTTATGAACGTATGTGTGAATACCGGTGGACTTTGTGTCAGTCCAGTTCACTCGGACATCTAATTGGCTAAAATAAAGCAGAGGACGCTGGAAAAGATCCAGGTCAACACTAAATTAGCTTTGAACACATATAAACGAAGCCCAAGTGCACTGGACTTCCGGAACTTTCAGAATTACAAATGCAATTTATTCGCATTTACGTGCAGTTCCAAAGATCAGTTATCAAAACGGTCCAGAATGTTTTCATCTGTTCATACAGTTGTGGTTCTTGGTGTGAACGGGCTTTAAGGAGTGAAAACAGCACCAATACCTTTCTTCGGCAGGCCTCGTCCCTTGCCCATCCTGGACCTCCGGTTGAGCAGTTTGCCCTTTGGGCTGGTGGGAGGAACCGTGGACCGGACGGCATCGCTGTTATCACTCAGCGAGTCGCCCCGGCCCGAGTCCCGGGAGGAGTTCTTCCTCAGACGTCTCTTCACCTTGGCTTTGAGTCTTGCCTCGTGAATGCTGCCGGTGGGGGCCAATATCCAGTTTCCGTTGATCTCATTATTGACATTTCCAGCTAAGGTGCTGTCCTCGTCCCCGGAGGGAAAGGAATCACTAAGATTTCCAGCCTCTGTGGATGACAATATGTGAATGACAACTTATATTATGAGACTATTATGAAATATACATAAAAATATTAGCACTAGGGGCCAGTTTGGGACACTTTAAAGACTTTTTATTCCAAGCAGAGAGTAAAATCAATTGATACTCCTGATCTTGGCAACTTCAAGAAGACATATCAAATAGTTATCAAACACTAACCTAGAAACATTTAAAATTTATATAAAAATCACTATCTCACGCGATAAAAATCAACTAAAACTTACCAACAGGGTTTGCATTTAGCCATGCCTCACAGTCAGTTGCCATGGTTAGTTTTACAGCGTATGAAATGTGCCTTTGCACCTAGGAATGCAGAAATATTAACGTTAACATTTCTAAAATATATACATGAATTAATAAATGAAAACATGTAGACAGCTGCTCCAATCACCAGCGTCCATTTGGCTCATTCAGAAGCCTGATACTGCGGTAATGAATGCATAAAGAAGATATGCAGTCTCTAAACCAAAATATTAGTTTTTATAATAATTTTATTAACGTGTTTTACATTTGACGTAGAACACGCATTTCATGTTTGGCGTTATGTGCACGCGCAAATGCACGAGCGCAACATAAACATAAACAAAGCCTCAGGACGTGCAGCGAACAAACGCGTTTTTGCCTTTATTTGACGCAGAGTGTAAGGTAAAGCCTTCAAAAGTGTTAGATATAGAAACAGAAGTTTCTTCCCAACAACAGCCAGTCGATAAAGAACAAATCCTACTAACCTGCTTTATCGCGAAGCCCAAGCTCGAACCTACTCTCTCCGCTGATGTTGATTGTGTAAACTCTGCCCAGCAACTCGAAAGTGTAAGGCTGCCCAGCGAGCGCTCTGATTGGTCAGAAAAATAGAGGCGGATAACAAAATGACCAATGAAAATTGGGTTCTGACGAAACAGGTCTTTCTCGTATTTTCTACGAGGCGTTCGTTGAAGATCGTGACTTTCCGCCGCCCGGCGATGGACGCTGGAACAGAAGTGATGTCATTATGTAATGCACTGCGCATGAGTGAGGATGAAGTCACATTTTCTCTGTTATTTTATTCAACTGACCCATTTAAAAAAAAAAAAAGTCGATGTTGAAAAAAATATGCAAGGGTTATTTCATAATGTGCACATGTAATACAGGGCCATGATGGGACATTATATTTTTAAAAATGTTTATTCAATATTTGCATCAATGCAACCCAAAAATAATTATACAGACTGTTCTTCCAGAAAATGGGATGCTATTATTAACAGAATATAAAACAGCGGAGACAAAGTTTTCCAGAACCATTCCAATAATATACTCGCATTATTATAACACACACACACTCACTCATTTTTTTTTAAATCTTTAAACAAATAAATTTGATAATTAGACAAATAAGCATGGTCCAGTTCAAGTATCCCTAAAGTCTGAGCTCTGTGTACAGCAATGATGAAAAGAAAAATAGTATGACAGACATTACAAAGAAACAGCTTTCCACTGTTCAACCAATTTGTTTTTCAGCATTTTGAGATTTTCACTATACCTCCACCAAAAAGGCACTTTATTTCAAACATGAAACAGATTCAAGACCTGAACACTGACAAAAACAACAACAGAATATTCACAAGTATTAACCTGAGGATAATTTTACACCTCTTGAAATTTAAATAAGGCACATCTGTAGTCTATAGAGGAAAATCAACACATATGCAAGCTTTAGAGTATGAATGAGGCAGATGCAAATGATGTAAACACTACACTTACCAGTGCATTTCACATTCTGATACATATTTTTCACAGTGTAATAAAAATTCCTGGACTGCAACAGATACAAACCACCTTGTGTCCTATAAGAGCAGTGTATTAAAGAGACTGTTTACCGAAAAAAACTAAATTGCGTTCCTCTATGACAGTCTTTCTTTCTTCCATAGAACAGAAATGAAGATATTTTGCAAAAAGTTCCTGCTTACTTTTTTCCATACAAAGAAAATAAATGGGAACTGAGGCCGTTACAGTGTTTTTTCAAAGCCTCACTCATGACATGTGGGAGAAAAAATATATTTGTTAAGTTATTCAATCACTCGTTTCAGGTAAAATGTAATTACTGATAATCCATTACTGAATACAAATTACATTATGAAAATTGTAGTTATTAACGTAACCTATTATGTGTCACATTTTAGGTAATATAATCTGATTACTTTTTGATTACTTTTGACTAGGAAATCAAATAACAAATCAAATATGAAACCGATATGAAAATTTTGGTAGATGCAAATAACCGATAATTCCTTATATTTGAAAGCCCGATAATTAATATTAAGGCCGATAAATATAAAACCAATTTTTTTATACCATTTTTGAGAGCCTGATTACAAAAACAAAAGTCTCACCATTAAAAGCCATGTCCCAAGCGCACAATTAAAATGTTCTCATTATAACATAGTCTTTGTGACAGACTTGCGCTGCACATGTTGCATTTTTTGTATTTTCCTTTTAAAAAAAAAAGTAATTCTAATCAAATTTCAAGCAATTTAAAGGCATCATTGTGAACAGTGCACATCTGAAGTGTCTCAACTGAAGGAGATTATTCAGTATTTATCGGCTTTAATATATCGGCAACATTTTCTGATTGGGCCGATAACATTAAAATGAACATATATCGGCCGGTACCGATATGGTGGCCGATATATCGTGCATCGCTTTTATTGACCTAACTCATTTATCACATTGATTTGCATATAATAATCTTGTAGCACATTGATATAAAAATGCAAAGCGATAGAAAATATATTCACTCTTTATCAACAACGTGAAGTAAATTGACGAAAAGCAAATAATTAATTAGATCTTAAAATGTTAAATTAAAAGAAAAATAATTTAAAATAAAAAAAACTATCAAAATAAAACACTTAATACAAAATATTTTACTTGTTTATGGTGTGTGGCCTCTAAATTTTCAGTGGCCGTTCGTGTGTGTGTAATTCCACAAAACCGGAAGACTTTCTGAACATATACAAGCAATAGGCGTTTTTAGAAAAAGTTAAATTTAAAAGATTAAATTAGGGATAATCATTGAATTATGAATAATTTACTGCCATTTTGTGATTAAGTAATCATGTAATCAATAAAAAGTAACTGTAGTCGGATTACAAATATTTTAAAATGTAATCTGATTACAAGTATTTACATCATGGACTACTTTTATGATGCTTTTTAAATTTTGAAGCCAAAGTCCCCATTCACTTGCATTGTATAGCAGCATAAAAATCACTGACAAAAAAAGTAACGTGTTTAAATATTTTCCAGTGAACTATTGCTTTAAAATATGATATTTAAAAAATAAAAAATTCGTAAAAACTTTCATACAATTCACATTGCTATGAACTAGAGTACACAGAGAATCCAATCCAATTGCTCCGGTTCTCCTTGTGTCCCTTTCCTCTCCTCTTTGTGTTGTGTCTCTGTCTCATTCAGTGTGTCCCAGCAGTGATGATAGTCTCACGTGAGCTTCACTCAGTTTTTGGCGACTCCGTGTGGAAGTTCAAGAGACTTTCCTGTGCCAGCTGCGACAGATACTTCTATAAAAACACAAACAAACCCCCATTAAACGACACAAACGTCAGTTTACTTAAATTACAGGCATAAGAGCAGCCATTCAGCCTGGAAGAGCAACAGTTTGGTTTCTCTGACTAAAATGGCTGACTGACAGCACCTGACATACTGAACCTAGTTTATGCTACAATTGGATTTTGAATGTTTCTAAGCTCTTTTGGCTCAGAAACCAAACTTTTATATTCAAATATACTTTTCAAACCCATAAGTTTATGTAATTTGTCCACTGGCAATATCCAACAGTGGATAAAATGACAAAAAACTGACTTGCTGAGGCTAATTTTATTGCTAGCTTTTTATGTATCCTAATCTAGTCATTTTAAACGATATTGATGCACTTTTTTCATAATTTGCCAAAACTGTCTTTCACATTTTATAGGTGCAAAATAATTTTGCACTAATGTTGTGCTGATAAGTATGGACTTGACTGTTGAGTCAAGTGGAGGTCTGTTTTAATGAGTGCCTTTAGTCGAAGAAACTCCCACAAATGTGAGTACCAAAGAGCGTACTTGTGTACCAGTGAAACAAGGAGAGCTGAAAAAGAAGAAGGTCAAAATGTGGGAGGAAAGCAGGTGTTTCCTGTAGTGTTTACAGTCTCTCTCTCTCTCTCTCTCTCGCTCGCTCGGTTTCACCTTTAAATTCTCACTGTAGTTCTTGTAAACTCAACACAGCTGGCAGACCTCGAGCCGGAGAAGTGAAGTATGAGGTGACGCTGTTTGGCCGACCGCTGGTGTGAGAGACGTGACAACTGGTTGTGGTCTGACTGATGACGGGGAATGTCCGGATCCGAGCCGCCTCAACTATGTTGTGTTGGAAAGTGTGTCCGTCTGTCTGTATGTGTGTGTTTCTGAAGGGTTATAATGAGAAACCGTATCCCACCCTGAGGACTGGGCTCCTCAGATCAGTTAGTCTTACATTGCCGTCACCAGTGGTGGTGAACTAAGTACGTGTAGCCTTTTTAGTAACAAGCTACTATTTCCAACAAGTAGCAGTGTAGTGTGGCCAAATGCTACATCACTGTTTGAATATCACATTGATTGCGTTTGGCTTTAATGCCAAGCGAGCAATAGTCAAATACTCTTCACTAACTGGTTCTCTCAGTCCACACTGATTCATTCTGAAAAACAATTCACTGGTTCGAGTTGCTTGAGAAGTTTAGTTAGTGAGACTGTAGCTATATCTTATATGTTCTGCTAGAAAGTCTGATTCATGTTAGTAAATCGGTTATTTCATTAAGAGATTTTAAGAAACAATTCACTGATTTAGAGTTGATTTCGAGCTTCCATGTACAACTGTAGTTAGTTAGTCTGTAGTTTAGATAATCTCTTTTATTATATTTTGAATATATTTGTATTATTATTTTGAAAAATTAAACCAAAATTAACATGAAAACTAAAAATATACAAATAAAAATATTTGTATATTTTTAGATTTGTTAATTTTGGTTTAATTTTTAGTCATTTCGTTATGGTTTTGTCGTTTTGTTAGTCTTTTTTTTTTCCAAATATTGCATAATTTTTATTTAGCTTTAATTTATTTTTTATTTCAGTTAAAGTTTAATTATTTTAATTGTATTTATTTTCAGTTAATAATTGTAGTGCTTCAACTTCAACTTATTTCAGTTTATTGCCAAGGCAACATTTTTAATTTTCCTTTAGTTCAAGTTTTTTAACTAATATTTATAAATATTATTTTATTTCAGCTTTATTTTCAACAAGAGTTAAAGTAACACCAGGTAACTTTTGCTCTCGGGGTCCCCCTACAGTTAGGAAACAGTATTGTCCTCTACTACTGTCGTAAACTGTCATCCTACATGCACGTGCATTTGTTGACAACCATGATAGCCCTGAACACTGTAGGAGGAGGTCACATGCAGGTGTTCTGCTTGCGTCGCGTGTGAAATGTCTTCATCCCAGGTACAGTGGCATATTCAGCATGTCATATGAATATAATTTCATGGGTTTTATTTTTTTTCTAACGACAAATGATCGCGATGATCACGTTTACAAGCCAGCGTCATTATAGTAGCCTAGTCTATTGGTTACCGTTTTACTGAATCTATATGATACTTCAATGCAATGTTTGAGTGGTAGATAATAACCATATATAGTCAATATTATAATATCAAGCTACCATAAATGAATCTGCAAATTTTACAAATCGATTTGCATTATAGCTTGAGGCAAGGCAAATAATCATTACCTGATTCATGAAGATAAACGGAGGATAAGATAGCTTCCGTAACATAGTCAGGCAGACAAAAAAACACCCCAGCCGACGGGGTGTCATTGGTTGTTGCATTAAATGTTACCCAGATACAATAGTGCTATTTTCTGATTGGCTAACAACACCAGACGAACAACACCAGAGGAGACGGGCTTGATTCCTGCTGGTTCAGTGAGAGCGGCGGGGCCAGAGTTTTGGGCACTGCGGCATATTAAATATATTACAAATAGTTTTTCAGCGTGAGAAATACAATGTGTGGCGGGAGAGCGTTACAAAAGACCGAAATGAGTGACTGTCACGCTCAATGCGTGAAACTTAAGAGCCCTGCGATTTTAAGGAAGTGGGGGTGGTGGTGGTGGTGGAAGTGACGTATATGCCGTAAAGCAGTCGAATTTTGTAGTTCTCTTTGTTCGCCGGTTACTACCCGAAACCCGAAGTTTAAAAGTACGATTAAAAACGCTACAGACCCCGTCAGGCTATGGCAGACGTGTCATTCAACCTATTGTAAGTCGATGTACCATCACAAGAGACTTGGAAATATATTATGAAGGTTGAAAAGTTACCCAGTGCTGCTTTAAAGCTGTTTAAATCATTGCTTGACTGCCGTTTATGGTTTTGCATTATCATGGTGACAAAGCAGTAAAATTGCATATAACTTTAAAGGTTAAGAAAAAGAAAACATTCATATTTTAATGGAAAGAGAAAGGAAGACTGTATGTTAGTATTTATGACCTGTAGGTTCCTGTAGTGAATTGTACTTCGACAGTGTGACGTCTTGGCTGTTTGTTCGTTGTTGTAAAACAAGCCACACAGGTTGCAATAAAATCCCGTCCTTGGCACAATGAACTCCACACCTGCCAAAACAACAAAACCAGCCAGAAATCAGAACACCACCAAACAGATACATTTTCTGAGCCACGTTCTCATATACTGCGTGTGTGTGTGTGCAGGGGTGTAAAGTCAGTTCTTCTGTGAGGGAATCAAGTGTGTTAGCTGTGTGGTAATGAGTACACAAGTTCAGGCCTCGAGGGTGCAATTCACACCTCACTCAACAGGATGACAAATGCTCCACTGACATCAGCCGGCCTTAAAGGCTTCAGTTACCCACTGAGAGCCTACATCACAGCCAGAGCTGCTCAAAGTGCCGCTATTACTATTGCTCATGCTTTCTTCTTCCGGACTAAACGGCGTTTACATCATGTGGTTTGGATCTTTTGACTCTGGTGGACGTACCTAACGGTATGCTGTGTTCACTAATGGCTTTCTCCTGATCCTGACCAGGTGACACAGCACAGATGTCTGTCGCCTGAGGGGAAGTGGCCGGTAATGAGTCAGGAATATCTAGAATAGAAAAGCAAGTGGAATGATGAGTTTAAGCGTATGTTATTTTATCTACAGCCTGTAAATCACATTAAACTACCAGTAAAGGTTTTAAATACGTCCTCTAAGATTTTATAGCAAGTAGATTTTAAATGCAACTTCTAAAAAAAGTTTTTATAGGAAATTTTGACAAATAGGTTTAGAAAATTCTGACATCATCTACCTACCTTTGTCAAAAAATAAAGTTATCATCAAAATGTCAAAGCTTTTACACAACAAAAACGCAAGTGTCATCAAGCTACATTTTTTCTTGGCTAATCAAAACAAATATTAGCAGCTCTCCAAAAAATGCAACTAAAAATTATCACAAATGCAACAAAAAATCCAAATGCGGTTTCAGCGGATATCATCTTGTGAGGTGCCTCTAAGTTATTTATTAGTGTATGCAAAAACTAACATGGTACAAGCGGGACAAATTAAAAATTTGCTCTTTTTAATGAGTCAAAAGGATTCATTACTTTTCAAACTCACTCGTGATTTAGTACTCAGTACTCAGTCAGTGAATATGAACAGCAATCTTAATCAAGCGATTATTAGTTTAGATTCACATTTTGAGATTTCTATGATATTTACAATTATGCATTTGGCAGATATTTTTTTTCGAACCCATCATGGGCGTTGTTAGCGCCATGCTCTACTTTTCAAACTACATGACGGCTACCGTAGTTATGAGGAACTATTAAAAACTGTGTTAGTTGTATCAGGAAGTAACCTTCCTCAACACTAGGTTTATACATGCATTTACAGACAAACTTATATGACTGTGGGTACCTTTCTTCTGACTGTCCTGTTTGAGACATGGCTCCTTGTTGTCCATCTCTGTCGCCTTTCTTTCTTCATTACTCGAGTCTGTCACTTTTCCACTTTCACATGTGCTGCTGTGGTTTGGAGGCCCAGCTGATGTCGCTGTCTTGGTCTGTGTACCCATATCAGTGGCGGGGCAGGTCTCCTCCAAAGCGTTCTTGAACTCGTGGGAGGGGAACTGGTTGAGTTGAGAGACCGGCTGTTCTGGGACAGATGACTTCAGGGGCGTCTCTCCGGGACAGGACTGAGCACCTCCAGAGATTTCTTCTGGGACCAAATCGGGTGGTGGAAGGGTAGGAGGGTCTACCACAGTGTCCTCGACTTTTGTTGGGGTTTCTGCATTTGGTTTAGGGCTCTCTGTCGTCGACTGAACGGGCTCAACTCTCGGGTCCTCCTCTTGAAAGTCAGGTAGATCAGGTTCAACTATAGAGTCATCCTCTCCTCCGACTTCATCTACGGTCACCAGTTCCTCCATGCTTTTAGGATACCAGCTCTCCTCCTCTCCACTTTCCAGTCCCTTTGCAAGAAATTAATACTTTCATTCAGCAAGGATGCATTAATTTGATCGAAAGAGACAGTAAAGTCATTTATAATGTTACAAAAGATTTCTATTTCAAATAAATGCTGTTCTTTTGAACTCATCCTGAAATAATTCTGAATGAAAAAATGTATCACTGTTTCCACAAAAGTATTAAGAAGCAAATTTTTTTTGTTACAGATTGGTGGCTGTAGTGAAGCGCATGACGTAAGAATAAACAAAATAGTCATCAAACACAATAAACAGGAGAATAACATGGAGAAACACAACCACGCATACATTGATGATACAGGGCCAAGAACCAACTCAAACTGAGGGCTTAAATACAGAGCACACAAAAGAGATCAATCAGTTAAACACACAGGAAAACTGTCAAACAGGCAAACAGAAACTGAACCCAATCAAAACTGATGGGGGACGGGCATCCTGCAGTCGTGGAAGGTAACGGGCAAGTGGGCAGGGCGGTTCCAGCAGGCTAGGAAGCCTCAAGGGTGTCAAGTGTGATACAGGAGCCAGGGAGGCGCCGGTAATTCATGGAGCCAGGGAGGAGCAACCTCCTTGACCACTTTAGGCATGAGGATGGATCTTGACTCGGCCACTGTGGCCGGCTTGAGCGGGCTCGTGACTGAGCTCAGGGCTGGAGAGAGCTCGTAACTGAGCTCAGGGCCTGGAGAGGCTCGTGACTGAGCTCAGGGCCCCCCCGGAGAGAGGTCGTGACTGAGGCTCAGGGCCTGGAGAGAGCTCGTGACTGAGCTCAGGGCCTGGAGAGAGCTCGTGACTGAGCTCAGGGCCTGGAGAGGCTCGTGACTGAGCTCAGGGCCTGGAGAGAGCTCGTGACTGAGCTCAGGGCCTGGAGAGAGCTCCGTGACTGAGCTCAGGGCTGGAGAGAGCTGCGTGACTGAGTCAGGGACTGGAGAGAGCTTGTGACTGAGCTCAGGGCCTGGAGAGAGCTCGTGACTGAGCTCAGGGGCTGGAGAGAGCTCGTGACTGAGCTCAGGGCCTGGAGAGAGCTCGTGACTGAGCTCAGGGGCTGGAGAGAGCTCGTGACTGAGCTCAGGGCTGGAGAGAGCTGTTGATGGCTCAGGGCTGGAGAGAGCTCGTGACTGAGCTCAGGGCTGGAGAGAGCTGTGACTGAGCTCAGGGCTGGAGAGAGCTCGTGACTGAGCTCAGGGGCTGGAGAGAGCTGTGACTGAGCTCAGGGGCTGGAGAGAGCTCGTGACTGAGCTCAGGGGCTGGAGAGAGCTGTGACTGAGCTCAGGGCCTGGAGAGAGCTCGTGACTGAGCTCAGGGCTGGAGAGAGCTCGTGACTGAGCTCAGGGGCTGGAGAGAGCTCGTGACTGAGCTCAGGGGCTGGAGAGAGCTCGTGACTGAGCTCAGGGGCTGGAGAGAGCTCGTGACTGAGCTCAGGGGCTGGAGAGAGCTCGTGACTGAGCTCAGGGGCTGGAGAGAGCTCGTGACTGAGCTCAGGGGCTGGAGAGAGCTCGTGACTGAGCTCAGGGCTGGAGAGAGAGCTGCGATGACTGAGCTCAGGGCCTGGAGAGAGCTTGTGACTGAGCTCAGGGCCTGGAGAGAGCTCGTGACTGAGCTCAGGGCCTGGAGAGAGCTCGTGACTGAGCTCAGGGCCTGGAGAGAGCTCGTGACTGAGCTCAGGGCCTGGAGAGAGCTCGTGACTGAGCTCAGGGCCTGGAGAGAGCTCGTGACTGAGCTCAGGGCTGGAGAGAGCTCGTGACTGAGCTCAGGGCTGGAGAGAGCTCGTGACTGAGCTCAGGGCCTGGAGAGAGCTCGTGACTGAGCTCAGGGCCTGGAGAGAGCTCGTGACTGAGCTCAGGGCCTGGAGAGAGCTCGTGACTGAGCTCAGGGCCTGGAGAGAGCTCGTGACTGAGCTCAGGGGCCTGGAGAGAGCTCGTGACTGAGCTCAGGGCCTGGAGAGAGCTCGTGACTGAGCTCAGGGCTGGAGAGAGCTCGTGACTGAGCTCAGGGCTGGAGAGAGCTCGTGACTGAGCTCAGGGCTGGAGAGAGCTCGTGACTGAGCTCAGGGCTGGAGAGAGCTGTGACTGAGCTCAGGGCCTGGGGAAGCTCGTGACTGAGCTCAGGGCCTGGAGAGAGCTCGTGACTGAGCTCAGGGCCTGGAGAGAGCTCGTGACTGAGCTCAGGGCTGGAGAGAGCTCGTGACTGAGCTCAGGGCTGGAGAGAGCTCGTGACTGAGCTCAGGGCTGGAGAGAGCTCGTGACTGAGCTCAGGGCTGGAGAGAGCTCGTGACTGAGCTCAGGGCTGGAGAGAGCTCGTGACTGAGCTCAGGGCTGGAGAGAGCTGTGACTGAGCTCAGGGGCTGGAGAGAGCTCGTGACTGAGCTCAGGGGCTGGAGAGAGCTCGTGACTGAGCTCAGGGCTGGAGAGAGCTTGTGACTGAGCTCAGGGGCTGGAGAGAGCTTGTGACTGAGCTCAGGGGCTGGAGAGAGCTCGTGATGAGCTAGGCTGGAGAGAGCTGTGACTGAGCTCAGGGGCTGGAGAGAGCTTGTGACTGAGCTCAGGGGCTGGAGAGAGCTTGTGACTCCAGGGGTCGAAGAGCTTTGCTGGAAAAGACTTGTGATGAGCTCAGGGCTGGACAGGCTTTTCTCAGGTCCCCCTTTTGGGCAGGTTCGAAATTTGAACAGGATCTGGACTGGCTCACTTCTCAGCCTTCCCTGGGCTTTAACTCTGGAGGACTGGCTCATTTTTTGAAACTTCACTCAAAAAAACAGGCTTGAGAATATAACTTATTGGAACAGACTTGGGAATTTCACTCACTGGAATGGACTCTGCAATTTCACTCACTCACACGGACTTGGGGTTTTTAGTCTCTGAAACAGATTTAGAGATTTCATTCACTGGAACGGACCCAGGGATTTACTCAGCAACTAAATCTAAACCGTCAGCCAGAGAACATAGTTAATATATTCCAACAATGACGAACTGAATCTACCGGGAGACAGGAACTGATACAGTTCGTCATTCAGTCCCTCCCGAAAGCAGGCTTTGAGCATGTGAGTGCTCCAGTTCACCCGATGCAGAAACTCATCCACTAATTGCTCCAAAGGCCAACCGCTTTGTAGGATGGAGATGAGCATCAGCCCATTTCTTTTGTTCAGCCAGATCTAGTGTCTGGGGTCCTGTATTCTGTCTCAGACTGATGGCTGTATTGAAGCGCAGAACGAAGGAATAAATATTGATAATTGAATATTGATTTACATTAGTCAGAAAGCCCATATGTCATGATAAATATAATAATCCAAATAACAGTAGTAGGTAAAATTACATTTTATTCTAAAATAACTATGTTATGTTCATTTATTAGACTATAGGCCTACAAACATTACATGTATTTTACCATTAATGCATCTTGAACTTGCATTCATGAACTTGGATGAACTTGATTTGGCAGACTTGAACAGGACAAATTATCCAGTACGTGTCTGTATTTAGCCTTCACCCGGAGTTTGATGAGGTCCACACTGGTTCCTCTTTTTCTCCATTGAGGTAGTCATCATTAGCAGAAAAAACCCCTACGAATATGTTCAGGGCTTGACATTAACTTTTTTTGCTCACCACAGCGACTGTGGCAAGTGGTTTTTTTTACAACCCACACAGCAAAACTGATATTTTTCTAAAATTATCTCATAATTTGAGGTAATATTAACAATATTAACAATAATATATATTTAGATAATATTAACAATAATATATGGTCACTTTAAGACCTGACACATTATTTTTTGTGTTTTTGACTGTTTAAGAGCAATAAGCAGCGAAAATGAACTCAATTTTGTATTGAGAGGTGTGAGCACAAAATCTGCGAGAATGGGTAAAATAATGCGCAATACGTGCAATCCCATACCGAAATTCAAGACCTGTAACGGCAACAATATAAATCCAGAGCAAATGAAACGAGTGAGTGAGGAGAGGCGGGTGTGTGTGTAACTCGCTGTCGAAGAGATGAGAGAGAGAGAAAGCGCAGCCAGCTGGTATTGTGTATCTGTGGAAAATTTGTATTGGAAGCGTTTTAGATATTTCAGTATCAATATGTATCGTAAAATCTATATTTTGACAACAATTCCAACAACAATGTTTATACTATATATAAAATTTAACACGGCAAGATGGCTAGTAGGAGTGACTGCATTACACGCCACTGCTGAAATACACATTTTGCAGGTTGGCGGATGTTAATATCAAACCCTGTATATGTAGCTTGGTTACTTTCCTGCTCAAGCTAGACATTTTTTAAATCACAATTTAATTTTTTATTATATTTATTAATTTTGGCAATGTAATTTCAGGGAAGAAAAAAATACAGGCATAATTGAAATGCGGCACACTGTTTAAGTCTTGCAGGAAAGCTCCCAATTTCAGGACAGGTGGCCACCCTATAGATAAATGAATAAATGTGTTTACCTCACTGTCACACTTTGAGGACTCTTGAGGTTTGCAGTTATGAGGAGACGCTGATCTTTCTTTTGCTCTATGTTCTTCCTTCTGTAATACATAAAAAAGCAGTGTTATTCAAATACCTTGAAGGGGTGAATTTACATTCCACTCCTTTTAATATATAACGAAGAGTTTTCTCTAGCAATGTCTAGTTGGTATCTGAGAGGTGACTGAGGTGGTGTTAATTCATTCAGGCCGGCTTCCACAGAATAATGCAATTGTTTTGATCTTCATGGAATCATGCAATCCTCAATTGTCCTTCTTCATTTTTCCTTTGCTGTTCTCATGACAGCTGTACAAGACATGTAAAGCCAACTGTGCCTAGGGTCATGAAGGTCAGTAACGCACCACATGTATCTACTAATACATACTTGCCATTAGGGACTCTTTAGTTTTTACAGGTCACTCCATGTTAAAAATGTGATGGTGAAACATTGGTAGAAGTCTTTATGAGATCAAGTTTGTCCCAACTTTTCTGGATTTGGAGTTGAAATATTGTTTAATAAAGCAGTGCATTTAAATATTTAAAATAGTTTTAAAGTCTATATATTTTAAAGAGTGTATAATATAAATATATATATATATTTTTTGATATAAATAATATGTATTATAAAATACATGATCTAAATGATTATATCTACTATTCCTAACTCTAAAAGTGTATGATTTCAAATTTTGTGATTCAGTTGAAACATTATACGCAGTTGTATTACATTACAGTTGTTCCTAAAATGATGTGAAATGTGTAGGACATGCCTTATTTTGGGACTCTTTCTCCTCCTCCTCTCGTCTCCGGCTCAACCTCTTGCTGCGTCCTCGGTCTTCGTCTATCCGGTTGGAGCCGGTGTCGTCCGTCACGTCTGACTCCGAGTGTCTCGGCCTGTGATAGTCTCCACCGTCCCGTCTCTTACTTTTCCCTTCATGTCTGTGATGTTGTGGCCTGCTCAGTTTATCACTCTTGTACAGTGAGTCTTTCTTGTAAAAGTCATCTATGGAGTGGTAGGAGGAGAAGGAGGAACCCTGAGGACTTCCGCGGGGGTACCAGTCCCTGCCCCGCTCGTCCCCGTGCCCCATACGGGGGCTGATCCGGTCCCCGGTTTTAAGGTAGGGTTTCCTGCGCTCAGACAGCCACCCGTTGGCTCTCTCCTCTTCGTCGTTCCTCCAGTTGTCTCTCTCACGGGAGTCCTCGTCGCCTCGGGAATGGGACGTCCAGTCCCAAGAGGCCCGGCGCGGCCCCATGCCGTTGCTCCAGTCAGGCCGACAGGACGTCCCCGGGGGACTGTGTGCAGAACTACATGAAGTGAAGCTCGGACTGTGGGAGCGCGGACTCAGAGAACGACTGACTGGGCTGCGAGATCTGGCACGGTCTGGTAGGTACCTACACAAACCAGCAGCGGATTTGAGACAATGATAAAGAAAAAGAAAAATATTTTTAAAGCTACACTGTGTAACTTTTTTAGTTTATTCTTAGCTAAAAACACTTAGCTCTTTCAAAAATATATGTGCTTATTAATGTATATTTACTTTGTTCAAGTAATAAAGTATTCTCGTGAGTGTATAATATGCCATTGAAAATACATACGGGTAAGGGGCTCTAATGTCGGTCGCCATGTTGCCCCTCCATCTTGAAAGTACATTAGCCAAAGAGGGACATACCCGTTAATTCAAGCTTCGCCTTTCCCGTTTTAACACTCAATGGCACTGTGTCGAATGTGAAGAGGGGGATTGCTTGAGACTGGACTACATTGGCCACCATAGGAGTTAAAACGAACAGAAACTAATATTCACTGGATGGTCATATACGTTTTCACCGCTAGATGGGGGTAAAAATCACACAGTGTAGCTTTAAAAACACAAATGTACACTCTCATTTTCACTCTTGGTCTTATATTTGGGTGACCAGACGCCCCTGTTTTACCGAGGACAAGACACCGAAACCCGGGTCTGTCCCCGTTTTACAGCATGTTCAAAACAATCCGCAAAGACACGGCATAAAAAGCCCAACCATAATAGCCGGCTGGTTACCAGAGCAGTCGTGTAGTGATTATTTTCACCAACAGGGGGAGCTGTAAGCTACATTCATTACTTGATCGAACGCCGCTAATTTAGCCATGAAGAACTGAACTGGAGCAGAGCACGGTTATTTATCTTTTTTCTTCTTCTTTTCAGAGCTTGCATGGAACTTAACATTTTTTACTTATTTTTTTCTTGCAAAACATACAGAGATGATATTATTTATGATATATAACTATGTAGATACAAAATATATTAACAATTTGTTCAATGTCATCAGAATACAAAGGAGCGTAATTATTTATCACCATTTGTCAAAAGAGACACGCCATTATGAGTTTTAAGGTAGTTATATACTAGACTTGACTAAAGTAATATAATAATTCTAAATACTATACTATAAATACTATAAAATGTATACTATATGTATATACGATAAAACAGTCACGAGGGTCAGCAGGCGTCCTATCTATGATGTCATTTCCTTTTTAATGTTTTTTTTTTCTTCACGACATGACATTTGGAGGACAAAAGTTTTTCAAATGTTAAGCAGTGAAGCTGTTTTTTTACTATAATAAAACAAACAATAGAAGAAATAATAATAGACTTTTTTCCTTTATTATGATACCAGAACAGTTGCACCTTTTGACTTTGACTTTGTTTTTAATTTTTAAAGTCATTAGAAATTCCAATCATGCTCTTAATAGAAAATATGTATTCACATCATTGTATACGAAATGTATTTTTGAATAAATGTATAGTTTCAATCCCTATAAAACATCCTCACCTGTCAGTCTCCTGCATCTCATCTCGCTCTCTCTGGGAATTGATGTCATGGATGATTGAATCGACATCTTTACCTGGTTTCTGGATCAGAAAGCAAAACACTGAGTTGTGTTTGTTCAAGTCCTGTGATGACGATGAGCCGAGCCGACACATACCTTCAGCTGCAGCTCCTTGTATCTCTTGGACATGCGGATCAGGAGTTTGTGTTCGTTGACTGTGGCCGGCTGCAGCTGGTAATACTGAACCATAGCCTGAGCCGCCTCCACGTACGCCATTTCAAGAAAAGCCTGACAGAAAGCACGCATGAAACATAAAATCTGTCAAATGGGATCCGAACAGATCTTTTAAGATATTCGTTTTAATTGCGTAATAAATCTTTAAGACAGTTACAAGATCGATTCAACGCCAGGCATTTCAGGCACATGTCAAACTTGGCACTGGACCCAGAATGTGATCCAGTTGGTACTAACAGCACCAATCAAAAAGTCAATCAAATGTGATTAACGAATCGTGGTGATGGAGACATCATCGGTGTCAGGGTTTAAAGATGAAGTGCTTGCCTAAATCTATTTCTGCAGTACTCCTCCAGCCTGGCAATGTTTACAACAAACTGTACGATAAATCAACTCAGGACACTGCTATCTTAGTTTCAAATAAGGTAAAACAGTTATTTAACTGAATAATACAGCTTGTAAAAATAAGTCATCATGAAATAAAAACTTAAACTTAAATTTTTTTATGGAATATATTAACGTGCCCTCATAATCTTTAATAAAAATATCTTCTCCTCTCTCTTGCAGCACATCTCTTTTCTTCTCTGATGATGCGTTTACTGGCGTGAGGGCGGGGCTACCTGTCACTCACATGAGATCCACCAATAGCAAACCACAACCATCCAATCAACTCCCAATTGACAAAATCAAGTCCCGCCCAACATTTGTTCTTGTTCGAGAAGCAGTTTCACTCACAAAAGTATGGAAGCTTGTTTCTGCCACTGAATAATAATGAAAAAGGTAATTGCGACTTTATATCTCACAATTCGGACTCATTCTCTAGCAATTGCGCGTTTACATCTCACAATTCCTTTGTTTTAGAAGTTTGTGATATAAACTTGCAATTGTGAGTTAAGTCAGAATTGCGAGTTATAAAGTCAGAATTGCAAGACAAACTCACAATTCTGACTTTTTATCTCGCAATTGCTAGTTTATCTCTAGTTTACCTCACAGTTCTGACTTTATAACTCACAAAATTGTATGTTATAGTCAGAATTATAAGTTATATACTCGCAATTTTACACTCACAATTCTGAGAAAAAAAAATTCCCTCAGAATTTGACTATATATCTCACAATTCTGACTTTATAACTGACAATTGCGAGTTTATATCACGCAATTCAGAGAAAAAAGGCAAGAATTGTGAGAGAAAAAAAGTGACAATTACTTTTTTATTCTGTGGCGCAAACAAGCTTCCATACAAAAGGGAAGAAAAGACTACTCTTTCAACAAAATACGTTGACCCAGGAACGTGTCTAACTCTGCAGAATCAGTTTTCTGATTTTGTCGAGATTGACCTTTTCCTGGGTCAACATATTTATTTATTTTATCCTGGAACAACATTCCTCCAAACCATATCCCTACCTCTAAAACTATCCTACCCATAACTCATCCCTAAAATCAGAGGGAAATGTAGATGAATAGCACTTATGAAGAAGCACCTGGTTGTAAGTCTAAACTGAATGCAAAGAGAATATAACTGCACACACTTAACGTTTCGGCACAACAAGTAGCCTTTGTCAAAGCTTGTAAGAAACTGTAAACTTGTCCATCAAAACTGATTGGTTGATTGCAATGTTGTTCCAGGAACTACAAAGACGTTGATGAAGGAACATGTTGCACTTGGTGAAATCAAGTTCTAGAATGGTTGAATTCGAGGTATACTGAATTATACCTGATGCGTGGAGCGCATGAGGATGTAGTTGGTCACTTTGCCGAAGGGCAGCCCCAAGTTGATGACATCATTCTCCGTGCAGCTGCCTTCTGGAGATTACAGATGTGGACCACACGCCCGGGACACGCCTTACGCTGAAGAAACTGAGAGAGGACGGTGCACAATTAAACATACAGTTCTTAGATTATACGCACTTTTTCATCTGATCAACAATGGTGGGAAATGTTTAAGAGCATTTGAATATATCAGTTAAATATATGTGAACATGTTTTTGGCTAGCAGTTCATGTGTGATCTTTTTATACCTGAAACAGTTTGTTTAAAAACCAACCTGGCCCCTGCTGTGCTCACTAGTGCCCCCTACTGGTGCTGTAATACTGGTGGATGCATGTGCATTAACATACTACACCATCACAAGGATGTGATTTATCATTTAAAAGCATAAGCGCACTGAAAACTTAAACCTGATCTGACCTGAAAACGAGATGTCAATGTGGGATATCATAAATGTCTCATAAAACTTAACCCATGTTTCAATTTATTCTTTGAAATGAAATAAATAAATAAATGTAGCTAATTAATCCATATTATAAAATACCAAAAATCTGAAATTAATAAAAAAATTAAAAAAACAGAAATTTGGATAATCAATATTACATTTATTGCATATATTAAAAACTCCAAAAAGTCTCTCTAATATGTAAAAAAAATGCACAAAATTAAACCTAGTACAAAAAAAAATAATATATATAAATAGAAATTTAATAATAATTCTATATTATTATACCATAATTTAAAAATTCTAGAAGGGATCTAAAATGTAAAAAAAATCCACGATTAATCTACACAGTTCAAAAGTTTAATGTTTTTTTTAAGTCTCTTATGCTTACTACGGCTGCATTTATTTGACCAAATATACAGTAAAAACAGTAAAAATTTGAAATATTATTATGATTTAAAAAACAGTTTTCTATTTGAATATATTTTAAAATGTAATTTATTCCTGTGATCAAAGATGAATTTTCAGCATCATTACTCCAGTCTTCAGTCACATGATCCTTCAGAAATCATTTTAATATGATGATTTGATGCTCAATAAACATTTATTATTACTATCAATGTTGAAAACGGTTTTGCTGCTTAATATTTTTGTGTAAAAAATGTGTAAAATACCGATGCCAAAATTTGACAGTAGCATATACCACAATCCAAAATATAAATGTACATAAATAATTCTATATTATGCTCGTCACATTCTACAAACAATAAAATAAAAATCAATTTTCACTTTATCTTTTTATACCTGTAGCACAATCTAAATACTCTAAAATGTCTAAAAAGAAAATGATGTATTATTGTTTAAATTTTGTCTCAGTAATATAAGCTACAGTGAGGTGTGATGTGTACATGGTGTTTGATTGACAGCAGCAAGTGTGAGGAGCGCTCGGTGTTTACACTGCAATTTACACACCGTACGAACAGTATTATAGTGAAGGACCACAGAGATCTGCAGAGTGCGTGAGAACCGATTAATGATCATGACTGCTGACTGTGAGAATCAAAGTAGTGAAACTTATAAAGTTCCTGTAAATGATTCAAAGTAGAGCCAAAAAGGCCTTAAACATCAAGGTTAATCTGGACACGGTTGATTTCTGGGTTTATCTGCGGCCGCCGACTATAACAGTTTGAGCAGAGCTTGTGATCATACAATGAATGGCGTCCTGTCAGATTTTCCCTTTGCCCAAATGTGCCAAAAAGGTCACATTAGTTCTACCTCTATAAACACATACCAAAATAGACCCCCAAACAGGCTGTTTATGCCTCTGCTATGTCAGAATGTAACTCTGAATGGCTTCTATGTGCCGGGACAGTAAAATGCAACACCAGTGTTTTGGAGTTCATTCAGCTTGTTGTGAGCGGTCAAAGCTCGAGGTTCTGGCAATGATAAAGGTGATTGTGTTGAACTGGCATAGCAGTGAAACCCTGAGGGGCTGTGGCTGCTGCTGATTGGCTGGCAAGGACTGCCCTCAAAAGATTTTTGGTCTACCAAAGCAAGTGAAATTGAAAGTATAAGATGTACTTGTTTGCAGAGATGGACAGAATCTCATCATAGAGACAGTGTGTATTTAGGCCACGCCCACACCGGGAGGGAAAACAATCAAACCGTCTCCATTGACTTTGCATTGCGAGTGGCTGCCTCCTTGTCATTTATGACTTGTAACAAAAAACAAAACAATGTCTAAAAGCTGCTGTGTGACAAAGTGTACAGCAAACAAGCTAAATAACCCAGAAATACCTTTTTATAAGCTGTCGACCCCAAAAAAACGGTTGTTTCAGGACATAAAAGTGGATCAATTGAGACAGAGCGCAACTAGTTCTCTCTGAGACTACTCTGAGAACTACGCCCTAGATGAGTGAATTGTGAATGAGCAAAAATATCAAGCAAGTCTTCTGAAGTATCTTAACCTTAAAACTCATACCTCTGGGCTTTAGTGACCCGGGACGTCATTCACTACCCTCCTACTCGTTCATTTTTTAAAGTTACACATCAACCTTCTTAGTATTCCTCAATCAATTTATTATATACAACATAAGAAAACATGATAAAAGAATGTCTGTTTTAATTTTTTTTTTAAATTGTAAAAAGTGTATAGGGTTACTTGCGACCCAAGATATGAAATAGTGTAAGTAAGTGCAGTTCACTTTTATTCCTCAAGGTGGCAGTGTCTGATACACAATGATGAAGTGACCTTTCACTCGTAGTTACCGCAGGCAGAAAACAAAAGAATAGGATGAATCATCAGCAAAACTTGAAGTGGCTCAGAGATTTACAGCAGAGAAAGAACTGAACGCAATCAGATATTAGCGTTAGCAAAAAATATTTTGAAGATGTTGAAAATGATAGTTTTGAGAATATGTTTGAGATTGTGAATATGAGCCAGATGCTGAATGTACTGGGAAATGAGCTCTGATGAGGACAGTGATGATGCTATAAAACACAAATATGGCTAAAGACCCGAATATGTAATGATGATTGGCAAACATTCATGCATTTAAGGGTTAAAGTCACATATGCAAATAAAGACAATAGAAATTAATTATAAACTATATAACCATTAATTAAATGTCTTCTGTATGGCAAAACAAAGAGAGAAACCAGATTAATGTTGCAATATGTAACATTTATGATGTTTTCATTGTTACCAGTAAAATGACAATAAGGAAAAAATATTTTTCAGCTGTTGTCATCGCAATGGTTTGAAAACAAACAAAAATGTATTGGCAATCTGATTACATCTTTTTAAGTAACTGTAACAGGGAATACGTTGCGCTGTAATACGAATGTCAACTGAGACACGATGAGATTTGTCATGAACACATCATAAATTAGGAGAACGAAAGCCAATCTCTTTGGAGATCCAGTGATGACCGGCACCATATCAAGCTACAAATGCATTCGCATCTGTTTGCTTATCTAGAGAGGGTTTAAACTGCTTTAAACAAGCCCTAAAACAGGCTCATCTGAAACCTATAGCATGCACTTTCTGAATTTCATAGATCTCCTGGCATTCCTCCCGTCAGGAAGCCTTTATCCCCAAGGATCAGGTTACGATTCTGTGGGCTGAAATTGAATTCCCAGCCTCAGAGCCTCCAAAGAATCCTGGAACGACACACACATCTTGATTACTCGGACAGACGGTTTGATCTGTCGATGCCGAAAATACAAAACCCTTTGTGGGCTGATTTTTTAAACTTTTGCATCCTAAGCTAAAAAAAATAAGAGTTATTAAAGCGCCGCCAACGTACAGCTGCATTATAACAGGTGTGTTTTATAGGAGCTAACATTAGCCCGGGCCTACACTCCTCCAGTGGACTAAATCATAAATAACTTGGCTAAAAAGACCACCATAAAGAATCTTTGTGCAAATCTCTGAATCCACAAACTGGCAACTGCATTAAATACCATCCTGAACAGAACATGGTTTCAATTATAGGTGGTTTGACGTCTGCGCGAGGTCAGAGCATCTAATCCAAAACAATGCTTCACACCGTCCATATGTGAGGATCCATCAGTCGCACTCGGGACACGCAAACAGCCGCCTGACGGAGCGCTACTCGCATTACTACACTACACGCAAACACAGAACGAGCATGAGAGAAGAAATGAAAAATAGACTGTCAGAGGATGAACCGATGACAAGAGTAATGTAGAAGAAATGCATCATAACAATGAATGAAATATAATATGATATAATATAATATATGATAATATAATATAATATTATGTCTGTAATTGTAGCCACAGTAATAATCCATTATAGTATGTACCTATAATGGATACACTACCGTTCAAAAGTTTGGGGTCAGTAAGATTAAAAAAAAAAGAAATGAATACTTTTATTCTTGCCTTAAAGCTGCTGTAGGTAAAAATATTTTTTACATATTTGTTAAAACTGTCATAATGTCCTGACAGTAGAATATGAGACAGATAATCTGTGTAAAAATCAAGCTCCTCTGGCTCCTCCCAGTGGTCCTATTGCCATTTGCAGAAATATAACGCTCCCGTCAGAAACAACCAATCAGAGCCAGGAGGAATGTCTTAGCAGTGTCAATCACGCTCGTGTACGCGCTGATCACACCCCTCTCTTGCACAGCGCGAGCGCCGGAGCGCGTACCGTCGTTCAAACTCAAGATTGCCGGCGAGCTGCAGCTGTGATTATGACGGAGAAACAACCTAAACTGCCAATTCTCGAGTGACACCTGCTCATAAAACAAAGAGGTAAAAGGAAAAAGACCGATGACGATAAACAAGCGAAGAAAGAATTAGACAGAGCCCATTGACTCGGTGTCAAAACTCTAGCCGCATAACATGTAGATAAAATGTCACGCACTCTCTCTGCTAAGCAACAATTGAAACCTGCTAATTCACTGGCTTGTCATGTTGCTGAAATAATGTACTAGCACACCTTATCTAGCATTATATATCGTTAGAATAATTACTTACATACTGTAATGTTAGTTACCGTTATATTAAAAATATCTTACTAGTTATTTATAACCTATAGAGTGAAGTATAAAGAGTGCAATGTTATAAAGTTACATGTATTGTAAAATACATAATGATTTAGGACCAAGTTTGTAGTCAAAGTATGGGCAGGCCATAGTCAATGTAAAGCATATTGTTGATGTTTAGTCCCTATTAGTGAATGTGCCATATAACTTTGAAATCCGCCGTCATCGGTGTGTTTAGTAGCCTGCGCGTTCACGACAGGCTTCGATGACGAGCTGTGGAGGGAGGGCTGTAGCGCAGCAGAGAGCAAGGGGGTGGGACCTGTAAGTTGTGCTTGTTCAAATTTTCAGGCTAAGTCAACATTTTCTCAAAACTCCCTACTGCAGCTTTAAATTGATCAAAAGTGCCATTAAAGACTTTCAAATTAATACAAAAGTTTTCCATTTCAAATAAATGCTGTTCTCTTGAACTTCCTATTTATCAAAGAAACCTGAAAAAAATTATCATGGTTTCCACATAAATATAAAATTTTCAACAGTGATAATAAATATCACTATCATCATATCTGAAGGATCATGTGACACTGAAGACTGGAGTAATGATGCTGAAAATTCAGCTTTGACATCACAGGAATAAATACATTTTAAAATATATTCAAATAGAAAACAGTAATACATAGTAATATTTCACAATTTTCCTGTTTTTGCTGTATTTTTGGTCAAATAAATGCAGACTTGGTGAGATTTCAAAAACATGTAAAAATCTTACTGACCCAAAACGTTTAAAATAACAGTGTACATCTTCAAAGAGTAAAATGCCTCACATTAAACGCATGATAAATTAATAGCGGTGTTATAATGCATTGCACTTAGTCCCAAAACACCAAGGAATTATTAAAAAAGTTGTTTTGATGATAATGTAAACTATGACTAATATAAGACACATGAGTCATACGTATTTGTCATCTGCAAATACTGTAACAGTGTTTCTCTCTCAGTAACTAGCTTTATGTTTCTGTTCATCTCTGTCTCTTCTCAGTCCTTGACCTCAAAATGGCGCAGCTTTGGTTTACTACACTGAACTCACGTATACTATTATTCTTGTTTTTGTGTTTTTTTTAGTGTAACAGAATATTAAAATGAATGAATGAATCAGAAATGAATTCTAAAGTTGTAAGACTATATTTGAAAAAAGGTATTGTTAATTTATAACATTCACTAATTACAACTAAATACAGTGCAAGTGACTACAGTCAGAAGATGTTTAAGATTCAAATCAGTAGCCCGTCTACTAAAACAATCTGTGGAATATTTACCCTCATTTTTTTTAAAGCCAATAAAAAAAAGTGGTGAGACGTTCTTCCATTGAGCGACCAAAACACAAGTCGCAAAAAAATTTGTGGTTCCAGTGGTATTTTACAGAGAGACTGTATGTTGCTACAATTGACAGAACGTTTTTTTTTTTTTTTGCATAATATGCACAGAAAAAAAATTGCTAGCAATAATATATAATAGTGTTTAAGAAACATAGTTAAACTGTGCTTTGTATTATGGTTGGAAGATTTTTTTCAAATCACTCAGCACTGGCAGGTCTGGCAAAAAGTTAATTTTAGAGGCTGATCCCACGGCTAAATAAAGTCCCTGCACAACAAAAACAAGTGTTCAGTTTTTACACTGAACCAGATCAGTCTAGCCTGGTGCATTCCCACCTCATTACAACAGCATGATAGCAGAACAACTGCTGACCCTGTTCATTTAACTGAAAAATACTGTTGTGTTTGAAAGTTTGCAGAGCTGTATATTCACAACTGAACCAATCCCCTATCGATGCTACTGAACCACACTTACACATGAAACCCTTTCCTAGTAAGCAATGACTGAGCTGTACAATACTGATCACTTGCACCTGTTCTCAAAGAGCTCTCGCTGTGAAGTTGTCCTTTGAATAATAACCGTTAGACTGCGATAATAAGCACTAAGTAATCCGTCAGTCATTGAAATAGTGTGACCAAAATATAGCATGCTCTGTATCTCAACACTCTTGGCTTCTATACAAACCCTGTGAGCTAAAGGAATAATGCTATGAGATAAGCCAACAAACACTCAGAATTAAAGACCTCGTCAAAAAAAAAAACAGGGTGAATTTTTCAGGATTACAAAGCCACACCAGTTAAACACCAAATATCTTATTTTTAACAAAATATTTATTCCTTAACCCATGTCTTTTTAATAGTCTTTCCCCATTACTAACCTTTGCCCCGGCAGTAAATCCCGGCCCTGAGAGAGGAAATGACATGGCTGTGGCAGGCAAATATGAAGCACTTCCAGTTGAAACATCTGTAGAAAACAGGACAGATATCCAAATATTAATTATAAATGATACATTTTGAGGAATACATCTATGGTGCAAATTGATCACATCACCTTACTTGAGGACCCACTAAAAAGTCACTCAGACCCCATAAAATAGTTTGACTAAAGCATTTTTGTATATGTGTGTTGATGTATTTACTATTGAAACAGGAAATTAGGCCAGGGAATATTTTAGTTTATTTAGGGCTTGTAGTTTTAAAGCCAATAGCCTTTAGTTTACAAACCAGCCTACAAAACCAAATAAAAGCCACTTCATTTGCAATCAAATCATTTTTATAAAAGGATAAAGTTAAAAAAGTGACATTGAATCAAATAACAGTGCGTTAGCATAACCGAAGACACACAGATTAACCATCGCTGCATCCAAAATTGATTACTTCCCTATAGTATGCGATAAACAGTACGCCAACATAGTAGTATGTCCGAATACATAATATTGGAAAAACAGCATGCAAAAAGTCACTGGATGATCTACTGTACTACTTCCGGCGAGATTCTGAAGTGGGCGTTCGTTGTTCACTTTACTATCCCATGAATCCACGGGAGAGGATTAAAGGAAGTGAAGCTACGCAACTGAAGCTGGTAGGTCACGTGACACTAACAAGCACATGTTTTGCTTCTTGCTAATGCTAGCCAATGGCTAAACGATCAACATATTGGACAAAACTGTGATTACACCCCTTGAATACAAGAGGATTCATCAATATTTTTAAAAAGTTTGTTAAACAAAAAAAACAAAAACTGATCAGTGAATAGTTTTTTCCCCCAGTTGTTTCTGACAAAAACAAAAATTGTGTTGTTAACACACGTGACTCAAGTGTGTGCCAGACTGTAGACACTCCCCTTCAACTGAAGTGACAGCCCTAAAAATAGAGTCCTCTTTAAAATAACGTCCCAGAGTTTTCTGTCTCCTGAATTTTCAGCACTTACATTGAGGGACAAATTAGGAGATTTGACTTACCTTGACTGGCAGCTGATGTGTATGCCATAGTGTTACTCAACGCCATGTTGAGACATCCTTCAGACGACACTGGAAAGTGCACTGCTCCGAGCGGCGGGCTGCGAGGGGGACAGCACTGCTTTTAGATCCTAAATCCCAGTGCATCTGGTCTGACTATATCTTATGACACCGCTCAAATTCAAGTCATAACTCTCTCTATATGGAAGAAGACTCTTTATAAAAGAACTCTGTGTTTAATACGGAGATTGGTCGTACTCATAAAATGCTTAACAAGAGTATCCCAAGCGATGATCTGTCGGTAATATGGATCAAAATAGACCAAATACAAACAAGCCCTTTAAAAATATCTTGCTTCTACACCAAGTTAGCAACGACTAGCCGGACGGGCATCAGAGTTGGTGGTTTATTAACATGATAGCACTGTAATAAACTGATGAATGTTGTAACATGGTACAAAGTGTATTTTCTTCAGTACTCACCTTTCAGTGTAAAGCGAACAGTTCTGCAGGTGTAACTTTCCCTTCACATGCTGGTCCCAGTCCTGAAAACAGCACACACACACACACACACACACACACACACAGACAAACACGATACGCCAGTCAGATAGAGTTCACTACGATCCTTCTCTATGAGAGAGAAAGATTCCCCTGGCGTTGCCACAACCTGGTCCAATTAGAGAGCTAGTAGTTCACCGCAGAGAAAGGGCGAGCAAGAGTTGAGAACGAATGCGATTACGACAAACTCCTGCAGAACAACTGCGCCCTCCCCCCCTTTCTAAACCAGCCTCCACTCAACACATGCCAGCTGCCACAAAAGCATTGACACCCTAGTGTAACAAATGAGCCCATTTTAGCCAAGTATCACGAAAACCCTCTCAGTTCTGCAGAAATAGTTGGGGGAAACAGTTGCCGGAGTCGAGACCAACTGGATCTCTATTCTGGATACTGGATGCTGAATTCTGCAGCGTAGACATCTGGATAGACTTATGTAGGTATGGTACAGAGTTCATAAGCAGAATTCAAAGCCTAGCATTAATTCGGCACATGAAAAATTCTTGTGAGATATGTCTTACAAATATTCGATTCCGTTTAATATTAAGATCTGTCATTGTAATCCGATCACAAGTATTCAGAATTAAACAGGGTCCAGTTGGTCCAAAACAGTTTATGATCCGATCTCAAGTGGACAGTGTTGAATACAGGTGTAAATTAAATTCTAAATGGTTTCTTATCCAACTGATATTCAGAGTAGTCATGAACAAATGTGACCAGATTTAATTTGCAGTGCAAATGCTAATCCATTTTTGAAGTTGGTGTGAATAGTCCATTTACTTTGATCTTAACCAACAAGTCAGATCTACTCACCTTCAAGTTGTAAACCTTCTTTTCACAAATGGTGCACTGATGGGGTAGGTGTGAAGGTGTCGTCCCATGATAGTCATTGAACTGGTGGGGTTGTAACGACAAGGTCACCCCTTCTTCCCCTTGGGAAACCTGTGGCTGCTGTTGAAAACCCCCTTGCTGCCCGATGATCGGGCCAGTCCCTGGGCCACATGTAGAGTTAAACTTAGGATCTGCTGTGGGTTCCTCAGGATTATACAACTCTGCCCTCTGACCCACAAACCCTGGTCCGGGTGGTAGCCAACCACCAGGACCTGGTCCTGTACCCATATCCATCTTCCCAAAGTTGATCGGACCTTTCCATTGCTCCTTAGTGGCTGATGAAGAGACAGATCCCAGATTCTGATCGTTGCTTCCTCCCATGAAACAAGTTTGTTGTACTGGGGATTCTGAGGAGTACATGTCTCTCTGAAAATTGCTGTGGACATTGTTTCTGGGTTGTGTAGGGGTCCACCATACTGTACTCCATCACATGGTTTACTAGCGACCACTGAAGTACCTCCCAGATATCCAAATGGCAAGCGACGGTCCGTGTCCGTCGGATATGTTCCAGCCTTTTTGCCGAAATCATTCAGCTGACTAGCTTTCTGGTTGGACACCCCACTGTAGGAAGTGGGCCTGATCCCAGTGGGATTTGGGTTATAGCCACCCCCAACCAGTTGTCCTAGGGCAGCATTTGGGGGAGGGAAGGCTATGGGTGGAGGGGAAAGGCTCTGCCGTGGGCCTGGGCCATACTTGAACCCCGAAGATGGTTGAAGAGAGGCTGGGACATGGCCACATTGGAAAGGACCTGATTCAGGACAGTGGCTGCGGCTGCAGTATTAGTGGTCTGGGCGAGTTTGAGGCGGTGAAGGGTGAGCTGGGCCTGAAGCTGAGCCAGCTGAATACCTGCAGGACTCAGCAGCAGGTTCTGACCCACTCCACCATGAGCTCCACCCAGAGGAGCTGACTTATTATCAAGCTTTTCTCCTGAGGTACTGTGGAGACACATAACATTTAGTCAATTAAATGATCATGTGCCACGGAAAATGCATAGTAAAAACTAGGCATCAGCAAACACACCACATTAGTGTATGGTTACTATTTGATTCTGATTTTGTAAGCAAGTAATTGCAACCCTCTACAACCAAATTTCACAAGAGCCGACTAAAAAATATGTCTTTTTAATTAGCAAATGGCTAGTAAATTGTACGATAACAGTCGTCTGTTATTAAGTTAGAGGCAAAAAATAAGTTTAGCAGTGAAATCATTTCATTGCCTGCTGAGCTTTATGCACCGTCGGTTTCTCTCACACACTCGCACTCAAATGAAGTACACAGTGAGTGAAAGAGAGAGCACATGCAGGGCCCGTTGACAGAACTATCACTGTCCCGATCGGACCAGTGCTGCGTCATCATGAAAGTTTATCACTTGCATGTTTTTTAAGCCTTGTTAATTGACCCTTCGCTAAGCCCCGCCCTCCATAGTTACTGTTGCTACGTCTGTCAAGCTTTCGCGCCTGGCACGTCTATTACAGTGTGTATGCACCGGTGTCAGACATTCCCAATGAGATAATTAGTAATTTTTGGCGAACATGTGAAATATCTGAGAGAGCAAGACAAAAGGGACTGCAGTATGCATTCGAGGGATATATCCACAACATAATATGCAACCGATTAGCGAATAATTTCACAAAAATTTAAGCTAAAGCCATAGTCCCAGCGCAAGCAGCAGCCGACTCATACACTGACCATTCAAATGGGAAACACACAAATTGAGGAACAGCTATGTTCGTGCACAGCAGGGTAAGTGAAATGTGAAAATAATCTAATAATTATAAGTCAAACAGTTTAGCCATACATTTTGTGGAATAACACTAACACCGGGAGAGCTGCGATCGGATTGGTTTAAAGTTACTCAGTCAAGGTAGTAGGCTGTCGATTAACAAAATGCTGAAATATATTTTAAAGTATGTCAGTGAGCCTCCGTCTTGTCTTTAATCGTCTTATTTTACGTTAAAATATATGCATTATGAACAAAGAACCGTCATTATTTCCATCTTCCAAGCAATAGGTGTTTTTGTTAATCCTGTCGACATTTAGTTGTGAATGGGGTCTCCCACACTGCTTGATCACACCCATCATTTCTCCCCTTGGCTTTTAGATTTTCAGGAAGGAAAAAAATTCCACTCCCCCATCCAAACTTTTAGGATACCGGGTATCAGATCTGCACAATCCATACGCACAACGCTTCGGCATGTTTCCCTCGCTCGAAAGCTAAGACACGATTGGCCAGTGGCGGTTTTCGGGCGTGGCTTAGCGAAGGGTCAATTTAACCATTCAAGCACAAGAAGATGCGAAAGATAACTCACGCACACTGTGTGCGCAAACTACACACCCAAAGCATACTGAGTTGAGCGCTCTTTCATGTCTTTCGCTTGAATGAACAATTTCACACAAAATGGTCAAAATGCCCATCTTGGCGAGTATTCTAGTAAACACGGTTATGCGTTAAGTGAACGTAAACAGTCGAGAAATAAAACGCATGTGTACAGTATCAGTGTATTGGATCCGTCATCCGTGCATATCTTAATGCGATAGACGCCTAATATTCCTGCTGCTGTCTGTTACTGCAAAAAATCTACATTTAATGTATACATTGAGATGTTACTTTTTCATTTGATTACTTTATTCAATTTCTGTACATAATATAAATCTAGTCTACCTAATTTGTATCTAACTACTGTTAGATCTACCTGAAAAACATGAAAAGCACTGTTTATTTCATTTAGATCCATCTTTTTTACTGTTGTTTATTTGTGCTAATGCTTGTAGTTTGATTATTTGTTCTTGATTTATTACAGACTGTTTACTTGACTTTAATAGTGTTTGAAATTTAGATTTAGATTTTTTTTTTCATTTGAATTGTTCTTGCATTCCATGTAAAAACTCTGGCGAGTAAAATAAAACAATTGTACTAGCCAATGACGAGTGTCCGAATAGGGTAGAATTGGTTACTATTTCCATAAAGCTACTCAAAAAAAACAAACACACAAAGCTCTGTTCTAGGAAGAATGGTTACATGGGTCACTATTTTAGCGAAAAGCTTTTAAATGGAAATTTTTGTTGGTTTTGTCTTGCTCAGTTACATTCTTCATGTCCAGACATGAGTTCAGAAACTGTGAACTCCCTGTCCCTGTTTGAGTGGACTGATTAATGCGCTCACATGCTTGCTAAATTTAGCAAGCACTACTATCAATCAAAATATCTGTGCAAGCCTGATACCACTCTCGCTGAGCACACACCCTCCAATCCAAGAGCTGACATAAGTGTCAAAGCCTAAAGAAAGAGTTGTAATAGTAGAGAAAGAGGGAACAACAATGTTTCTCAAAGGTACAGGCCCTGATAAGGGGATTCTTTCATGAGGTACATCCCAGGTTTCTGGTGTTTCAAATACAAACCAAGGTCATGCATGAGTGGTCAAGAAACAACTGGAACAAGAGGAGGCCCTCAGATCCTCTCAAATCTGAATTTGTGCAACTGAATCTTTTGGTGGGATTAACACCTCTCCAGAGTAGTGCTGGAGACATTTAAGATTATGACATGGTCTTACAGGAGCCTTTCCAGATCGTAAAGTTCACACATCAATACCAGCTCTAAATAAGTTATCCCTTCTTTCTTTAGACCACAAAATAATCAGATAATAGGCTGTTTTTCTACTCATTACACAAATGTTCATATTTACAACAACGATTTGCATGTAAGCGACAGTCCATTGCTGTGTTCCAGTTGACTTGTGGGTTAATTTACTGTAGCTCTCCACTTCCCGTGAAGTGATATAACTAATGGATTTCTTCCATTTGTGGTTTGAGGTGACTCTGACCCTGATTTTGAGTCTCACATAAGTTGGCTGAATACACTTTGAAGTCCTTAGCAGGGCACTATAGGCAACAGGAACACACCTCTAGCCAAAATATCTATACCAAATGCACATGGCTACATCAGTATTTCAAGCATTAGTCTAATAAATATAGAGTTGGAGCGAGAAATTGGCAACCAGGCCACCTCTGTTTCAAGCACTGCCGATATTCATGGAGGGTTACAGTGATCCGCATTGACAGATTCAGGGGCTTGATCGGGCCTTGTCGGGGCTTCCTCAGGGCCAACGGCCAGGGATTTATCGCCCGCCGAATACATTGGTCAAAAGCGGGCCGGCTCGGGCTTGAGGAGTGGTTACGAACAAAGGCGGAGTTTATCTCAGTCCGCAGATGGCAGCGCCGGATGGTTTCATATACCAGCTAACATCAGCAATTTCATTTTTATAAAATAAAAAATCTGGTTTTACGGAAGCTTCCTCTGTTTCTCTGACTGAAAATATAACTGTATTGGGTATAAAAAAAATATAACTGTATTATAACTGTATTGAAATAATAAGACGCAACTGAATAAGTATGTCTTACTTTTGTGAAATAACGGTAAACCACTTTATTTCTGTGGGACTAATGTGCAATCTTGACGCAAATTAATTAATTATGATCAATGTATCACTTATTATTGTAAAACTGTGGTAAAACATCGATTGCTTGGGTTTGAAATCTTTAAGTAAACAACAAAAATGCCAACACACGGTCACTATCATGTTAGTTTTAAGATCTCGCTATTTCCAGTGATTTAGCTAATTAATAACATTACACAGCGAGAGCAAACCGTCAGTAAGCAAGTCTAACCGACTACTAGAGTTCATACACGGATATCACTATTATAATACACTTAAAAGGTAGGCTGGGACTTGGTTTTATCCATGAGGAATTGTTTGGATTATGAAAAGTAGACACTATAATGAGTCTTCAGAGTTTTTTTTTATAAGTCAGGCACAAAATAAGCTACTTATTTCAGTCCCTCCAGAAAAACAGGATTATGCGATCCCATGATTCAATGCATTTTTTCAAATATGCCGCACTTTCGCCGCATAAATTGCAGATTTCCGCGCAAAATATGCGGGGCTTGCATGATTTCATAATCCCCGCATTTTCGTTGCAAAAAAATAAATCTTAGCAGAAAGTTGAAAATGTTGCGTTTTCTTTACACAAGAGCAGCCGTTTCCCCCTGTTGCGAAGTGACGCAATTACACGACGTGACCATCATCGAAAAGCTGTAAAACAGGAAGCACACAATTTATTTTTTTACATTTTATTTATTCATTTTTACAGACATTGTAGCATGTTCCTTTTGTAAAGCTACATAACTCGTCGACTCATCAATGTTTTGTAAGTTTGAGCCATGTGTTTATTAAGGTCTGAAATAAAACAAGATGAAAACCAGCACTTTCTGTGATGTAGTATGCTTGCTTATCATAGGAAGTAATAAGAAATGACTCTTTACAGTAAGGTAGTAGCCTAGTGAGAACATGGTGTTGGGGAATCACTTTTTTTTCCCTTTTTCATCAAACCACAGTTTTTGCAAGTTCCCGCAATTTTTGCAAGTTCCCGCAATTTCATTGCATAAAATTGCATAAATATCCCACATATTCCATGGCATTTTTTAAGAAAACGTGCCACATACGGTGTGCCGCCGTAACAATCACAAAAAACTTGTGTTTTTCAAGAAGGCCTGTTATTGGCTACATTTTGATGAAAGATTAAAAAGACTTAGCGTTTCTATGTGTTTTTAGAAACTAAACAGATTCAAGTTTTATTTGAATCTGACTTTAATGTTCCTCAGGTCACAAATAAACAAAGATGTCAGTTTCAATAATTGATTGTTGTTAGCACGTTAGCATGTAGCAATTGGTTTCTTATGCCCTGAAAGGCACTTTATACCTCTGTGGACAAGATGTATACAGATTTATTTCTTTTATTTTATTATTATAAGCAGTAGCAGCAGTATAAGGGCAGTAAACTGGTACTTAAATATGGGTGTATATTACCACATTACAAGACATTCGCCAGAACAATATAACCTGGCATGTGAAACGGCATGCAAAACTGTAATGGAAATCTTGGGCAAAGACACAACATACATAAATTAGATTTTATGGTACAACTGGCCTTTGAGACCCAACAGCTGGTCAACTGTAGCATACCACAATTCACAGTGCAGAAATTGAGCCAACAATGGATTTAAAAAGACTAGTTTTATGGTTGGCATGCTATAAAATGATCTTACACGCTGTAAGTGCACGCAAACGTAATGAGGTTAGGTTTCAAAAATACTGTAACGTTAGAAGCACCAAAGTACTACTAAGTACCTAAAGCACATTTGCTCGATGTGTTTTCTTCTTCAAAACTTTGTTAACGCGTTGCTAATATATTGCCGTGTTTATTGTTGTTGTTGTGTCAATTTTTTAAATCAAAATTCGTCTCGATTATCATTGAAGAAAACTGTAAACAAACATTTTCGTCAGCTATTTGCATGGCTGTGATATCAAAGAGGACTGTTGGACATTACTCCAGTATCGTCCCACTTTCATGACTCAAAAGCCTAAAATACACCAGTGACACACAACACAGCACGCTCAGCTACCACCGAAAACCAATATGGCTGTCACAGCTGCCTAAACGCTTCTGCACTCGAGTCGTCTCGCATAAGCAGAGGATCCAGGTGTCAAATGCCCTTCACCAATTAATGCAAGCCCGTCTTAATGTGCAGAGTATAATTATACGCCATTGTGGATGTACAATGTCTTTGCACCAATCTGGACCGTGGGAAGGAACAAGCTTTGTGTATTTCTAGCTAATCCACGGATAAATTGGCCAGAGTACAGAGGTCACGCCCCCTGACCTCATGATGGGACAAATTATGTCCTGAAAGCAACTGTTCCAGTTTATAAGGGCTGAACCTTATTGGCTGGAAAAGCTTGACATCACGCCTCAGAGACAGAGCCGTGTCTGCATCCGCAACTCCTACTGATGCATTAAAACATATTAATGATTAAACATAATTAAAGCATAGTGGCTGAAACCGTTTTATAATCGTTTAAACAAAATTAAAATAGAACAAAAATTATATGAAAATTATGGAAATATATATATACACACGCTACCATTAAAAAAAATGTAATTTATACTTGCGACAAGTCAAATTGAAAAAGTTAAATTGAACTAAAGTCTGTCTGTTATCTGTTTGCTTGTCATCCATCCATCCATCCATCCATCCATCCATCCATCCATCTATCTATCTATCTATCTATCTATCTATCTATCTATCTATCTATCATATATCTCTCTCTCTATCTATCATTATCTTCTCTCTATCTACTCTCTCTCTCTACTCTCTACTATCTATCTATCTATCTCTCTCTAAACTATCTATCTATCTATCTATCTATCCGTTTCTATACTATCTATCTATCTATCTATCTATCTATCTATCTATCTATCATATATCTCTCTCTCTATCTATCATATATCTCTCTCTCTATCTATCTATCTATCAATCTATCTATCTATCCGTTTCTATCTATCTATCTATCTATCTATCTATCTATCTATCTATCTATCTATCATATATCTATCTGTTCTCTCTCTCCCCATCCATCCATCTATCTCTCTATCTGTCTGTTTCTATCTATCTATCTATCTGTTCTCTCTATCTATCTATCTATCTATCTATCTATCTATCTATCTATCTATCTATATATCTATCTGTTCTCTTCTCTCCATCCATCCATCCATCCATCCATCCATCTATCATCTCATCTATCATCTATCTATCTATCTATCTATCTATCTATCTATCTATCTATCTATCTATATCTATCTATCTATTCTCTCTCTCCCTCCATCTATCTATCTATCTATCTCTATCTGTTCTCCTCTCTCTCACCTCCACTATCTATCTATCTATCTATCTATCTCTTCTCTCATCTATCTATCATCATCATCTTATTCTATCTATCTCATCTATCTATCCTATCTATCTATCTATCTATTTCTATCTATCTTATCTTCTATATCTATCTATCTATCTATCTATCTATCTATCTATCTATCTATCTATCTATCTATCTATCATCTATCTATCTATATCTATTATCAATCTATCCCACCATCCATGTTTCTGTCTATATCTATCTATCTATCTATATATCATAAAAAAATCTGTCAAATCCATTATTTCCAATTAATATCTGCTAAATTCTAACTCTGCAGTTTTGTGCCTATACGAAAACATTTGCATTCATAATATTACCAAAACCGCTTTAAACAGCAGATTTAAGAAAAGCCACAAAAAAACTACAACACCTGCAAATATATTTAAGCATAACCATGCATGTTAAATAGTATCATATATTCATGTAGCAAGCATTTAAAACGGGTTTATTGCAATTGTTTTAATTAGAGAGAATGATATGTTGTTTGACGCTGTATTTACTGTATTAATTGTATTTATCGTAGGATTATGTATTAAATGTTGTGGTGTGTGTGAACATGTTCTGCTGCTGCAAACACAAAATGTTCTCATTTTAAAGTGGCAACTTTACACTGATAAATTGTGATTTAATGCTAAAATAATTGTAAACTAACTTTTACAATTTCCACTTTTCTTCCATTTATAGATTGATTATATAATCTATATATCTAGATATATATAAAAAACCTGCTGTAGAAATGAAATGTCCAAACTATAATATAAAGTGCAGTTACACTTTATATTTTAAGGTGACGTCGTTGCATTGTAGTTACTCAAATAAGTACTGAATAATATGAAATAACTGTTTACGTAAGGGTTTGGTTTAGGGTTATTATTTGCAATTATGCATAATTTACTGTGATTAATATGCAAGTACATTAAATGTACTCTGAACATGAATTACTAATGAACATTTAGACAAGGACATCAGAGGCCGTTATCCCGACAAATGTGATGGGGCGCTTATAGTGCCATATTCAGTTTCTGCTTACACGGCATCTGGTGTCTCACATGTAACGTACTGTATGTGCAAGGCTTCTTTTCCCATCGGATTTAAATGTACATAAAGTGTAAACTAACTTACAAATGATCTGCAAATGCAGAATGTCCTAACTATATGACCACAATAGTTTCTCAGAGAAAACTTAACTGGTTAGGAAGACTCTTATTAACTTTTTTTAGACATCATAAATCATTTAATTGTATGTATATAAATATCACTGTAAACATTTTATGATCAATAAGTTATGACAACATTTGTTTTTACATTGCTTTTAACTCATCAAAATAATATACAAGTTTAACAAATTTTTTAAGTTAGTTGAATGTGATTTTAAGTTCAAACAACTTAAACATCCCCGTTGATTGTACTTAAAAGTTTAAGGCAACAATTTTTTTTTACAGTGTGTATTTCAAATGCAATATTTAGCTTTGATTACTAAAAATGACAAAAAACTAGCAAAAAGAGTTTTTTTTTGTAAGACAATATAAGAATCCTTCTTTTTCAAGCATTCAACTGAAATTATTATATTTTACTATAAATTGTGTTAAACTATACTATAAAAGTGAAAATTTGCAATTGTTCAATAAGGACCTGTTTCATAATCGTCTGGTCTTTGTATTAAATGGTGTAACTAAAAAATAAAAAAATTAAAACACATTTAGTGTAGAAACAATTTTCACTAAGAAATTACTTTTAAATTTCCCCCAAATAAAATAATAGGCTACTTTAAAAAAAAAAAAAAAAAAAAAAATTGAAGTAGAAAAAGTGAAATATTAAAACATACGCCAGAAACCGTAGAAAAATCTATATATATATATATATATATTTTTTTTTTATTCAGTTATACTAAATATGATTTTTGACTTTAATTAAACCAGATACTTTAGATTTACCACATCAAGTACTCATTTTTTCAGGTTAATTGAGTTTTCCAAAAATACAAATCTTTTAAACACAACTAAACGAAAAAAAAAAAAAAAAAACTGCAACAACCTTGGCTCCAAGACTCAACAACTTCTCAAAGTTACATTTCTAATAATCACTTGAAAAATGTAACATGCATCTTTGTCTGGCCGTCCAGCACATCAACCGCACCAATCTCCAGTAACACACACCACAAACATCGAAGCTCTGTTTCTCCTCACACACACTACACATGCATTCAGAGAGGAAACAATAAATGATCCTCTGAGATGTACGAGCCACAGATTTAAATCACAAAAACTTGGCGGCCACTTCACAATCTTTGTGAGAACATCACACTGTCAGCACATTATCAGGCGCTGGCTCTTACCTCGCTCAACCCTTCTCTCTCTCCGCTCAGATCAGGGCTGTGTGTGTACACTAGCCGCTTCTAGTTCCCTTTGCCACTCCATTCGGCCTGGAATAGTTCAGCGTCACATGTGCTGCGCGAAAACAGGGAGGGCGATGTTATGTGAACTAACACCTTATGGATGAAACCATTCCCAAATGGGATGTGCCTCCCCATCCGATGCATCAAATATACTTTCATTAGGCATAATCGTTCACCAGATGTACGAACGAAAAGCTTAACCTACGGCACTTAATTTTAACTTATATGAGGTAGGTGAAAAAAATAAACCAAAGATTTGATTTTTAATATGCATTTCCTATTTTGATATTTTGGTAAGTAGAACCTAGTCATGCTTATTTAAAATAGATTAAAATAATTTTTGAATTTTTTTTATTTTATTCTAATTAGGCCTCTTATTCAAATGTTTGGGGACAGTGCAATTCTATTTGAACAAAAACGGACACTTTCATTCTGCAAGGATCCATTAAATTGACTCAACAATAAGTGTAAGAAATTGATGATTTACAATTTTTATCAATAGTATAGTTGATTTCCAGTGTTGTCGAGTTTGGCGATGTTGAGATATCTGTAAAACACTATCAGACAGACCCTGTTGCTCCAAATACACTATTTACTAAATCCTGTTTAGCAAATACTGCCTCCATAGTGGCATTTTTAAAGAAGAGGATTCAGCCTTTTTTACCTGTTTTATTTTACCTCTAAATTTAGGGTGAATGTTTTTAAGGGCTGCGGTGAAAAATATTAATATTTATTCCTTAATTTTAAGAAACACCCTGTTTTTAAAGATTATATTGAATCCCCAGTTTATGTAAATAAAAAATAAATAAAAAAAATTGCTTAATTTACTTAATTTTTCTGTAGTTTAGTTCAAGTTACTGATGTAATTGCATGAAATACTGTAACAATTCTATATAAACAAGTGAATTTAAAATCAAAATTTAATGTCTAATGTAAAAATGCACATTTTTTCAGATGCTTTCAACATATTCTGCTCAGTTCGAGAATGATTTATGCAATTTTATATTATTTATTGGAAGGAATTAAAAGAGCAGTTTCTTGTCTATCCTTGTATTGTTGAACCGGTCAAAGTTGATATAGGATTTCGAAATTAGTAATAACTAATCCAATACTATAAAGAGAGTATTTAATTACAGTACAGTAATCTTACACTGTTGAAGATATTTAGTAGCAAGTAATTCATTATTATTTTATATTAACTAACTCAACACTGCTATAAACTAAAATATTTATAATCTACAAAAGCTTAATTACAAGAGCGAAATTTAAAATTAACTCTCGCGGATTGTGCAATAAATATTTCTTTATATCTTTAATTGCTATAAAGGGGATTTTTTTTATCTGTTCTAACTCTTTAAAATGACCTTTATTGGTGTAACAATGTCGTCAGGTTGAAATATTCATATTAAATTATTTTTTTACTTAAAAAGGTTAATTCAATTTACATAAAAAATCCAAAAGTTAATTTAAATATAACACGCAGAGTTCATTTTTAGATTGCCCGACAAAAATGCAAAACACGCAAGTTTAAGAAAGTAGAAGACAAGCATGTTAAGTTTGTCATAGGACCTTAAAAAAGTAGGACCTTAAAAACAGAATTCATTTTAAGTCGAAGTGAAACATGAGCAACCCAAATCCAGAAGAAATGTCCTGCAGGAGTTTGTGGGATAATGTGCGAGTATTAAATCCTAAATGTGATCCTTGTTTGACAGCATTCTGTCTTTGCCAAGACGCCCACCTGGCTCTGAACTTCATATGTCCAGTTTCTCTGTGTCCTAGTTTGCACATTTTTAATTAGCAACATCCGTGAGTTGTAATGACAGATGAGAGGTGTCACCTGCTTATCATGATAAACTGAAGCGCTGACAGCGTGTGGGATAAAACCACACAACGCCTGACAGATCTCACCAACTATTGCGAATATTAACACAGAACAGACCGTCATTACGAAACACAAACATGAGTTTGTGGACAGAATGGACAACAATGGACAGAATTACTGACAAAATCTTCAAATAAATAATATATAATCTTGCAATAATAATAATTATTTCATTTGCTTAATTGTGTTTGTTGAAAAAGTTTTTTTTCCCAGTCTTTTAGTTTGCTATTTGTAATAGACTTTGTAACTGTAATGATATTACAAATATCTGTAGGCAATTAAAAAACATTTGTTTATAATTTTATTTTTAAGATTTTTAAATGTTCTCTGTGTGTGTGTGTGTGTGTGTGTGTGTGTGTGTGTGTGTGTGTGTGTGTGTGGTGTGTGTGTGTGTGTGTGTGTGTGTGTGTGTGTGTGTGTGTGTGTTGCCTTAATACTTAGCTATATTAATACTTAATATATATGAGCCTATACATTATATAAAATACAACACGTGTATTAGTGGGAAATTCACTAATTTAATTGAATAGAATTTTTGCTGCAATAAGATAAACTATGTCAAGCTCAAATAGAAGTTACAATTAAGAGTTAATTTTAATATTGATGTCCAGAATGAACACAGAGGAATTTACTCTATGGCAATTCAGAGAAATTCAACATTCATCAAATAGAATTTCATTATACTTGTATTATATTATCCAATCATATAAATATTATGTTTTATATCAAATTTAATATTTAAATTAATATTAACCATCAAAATATATTGTAATTTTGGTATAATTGTGCACCAAATTGATTTCAGATAACTTTATAGATGATTTAATTACACAAATCAAATCAGAATTTGAGGTATATTAGAGCCTTCTCTGAAATGTTTTTTTTTTATTTATTAAATGTTCTTCCATAAAATAAATATTCAATTTCAGTTTCTGCTTGAATTACCCATTAACAAGATGTCACACTTACCACCAACAGAAATTTGAGTTTCATTTTCATATGATTAAAATTTAAATTTCTATTGGTGGCACCTTTAATAACTTGTTTAATAACTTGTAATTCAAATTGAAAATGAAATGCATGTTTTAAAAAAGTAGTTATATACATTTATCTGAATATTTACTTTTTAGTTTCTACCTTTTTAAATTTAAATTAATTCTAATAAAATTAAATCTTGCTTACGGCTTCATTTTGAATTGAATTCAAACCCAGCAGCAAAATTTGAGTTTTACGTGCAAAACTTCATTTCTGAATAGAGTAAATCCTGGTTCATGTAAGCACTCAATGAAGATATTCCATCCAAAATTCCTGATTCAGCAATTAAATTCAGCAATATTTAATTACTAATAAAACAGAATTAATTAATCTGAATTCAAGACCAGTGGAACTTTAAACTCAGCAGATTCAAACATGTTGACACCAGGGTTGCCAGCTCTGCGTAACAAAACTAGCCCAATGTCCAGTCAAAACTAGCCCAAAACTAACCCAATGTCCAGTCAAAACTAACCCAATGTCCAGTCAAAAGTAGCCCAAAACTAGCCCAATGTCCAGTCAAAACTAACCCAATGTCCAGTCAAAAGTAGCCCAAAACTAGCCCAATGTCCAGTCAAAACTAACCCAATGTCCAGTCAAAAGTAGCCCAAAACTAGCCCAATGTCCAGTCAAAACTAGCCCAATGTCCAGTCAAAAGTAGCCCAATGTCCAGTCAAAAGTAGCCCAAAACTAGCCCAATGTCCAGTCAAAACTAGCCCAATGTCCAGTCAAAACTAGCCCAATGTCCAGTCAAAACTAGCCCAATGTCCAGTCAAAACTAGCCCAATGTCCAGTCAAAAGTAGCCCAATGTCCAGTCAAAAGTAGCCCTAAACTAGCCCAATGTCCAGTCAAAAGTAGCCCAATGTCCAGTCAAAAGTAGCCCAAAACTAGCCCAATGTCCAGTCAAAACTAGCCCAATGTCCAGTCAAAACTAGCCCAATGTCCAGTCAAAACTAGCCCAAAACTAGCCCAATGTCCAGTCAAAACTAGCCCAATGTCCAGTCAAAAGTTGCCCAAAACTAGCCCAATGTCCAGTCAAAAGTAGCCCAAAACTAGCCCAATGTCCAGTCAAAACTAGCCCAATGTCCAGTCAAAAGTAGCCCAATGTCCAGTCAAAAGTAGCCCAAAACTAGCCCAATGTCCAGTCAAAAGTAGCCCAAAACTAGCCCAATGTCCAGTCAAAACTAGCCCAATGTCCAGTCAAAAGTAGCCCAAAACTAGCCCAATGTCCAGTCAAAACTAGCCCATGTCCAGTCAAAAGTAGCCCAAAACTATCCCAATGTCCAGTCAAAAGTAGCCCAATGTCCAGTCAAAAGTAGCCCAATGTCCAGTCAAAAGTAGCCCAATGTCCAGTCAAAACTAGCCCAAAACTAGCCCAATGTCCAGTCAAAAGTAGCCCCAAACTAGCCCAATGTCCAGTCAAAAGTAGCCCAATTTCCATTTTCCAAATATCAAAACTCAAGATTTCCCATTCCCATACCTCAAATACAGTCACTGTAAAAACAACTAGTGATCATAAACACAGCTGAAAGGTTCCCTACCACTCAATCTCCGTCATGACCAAACTTAACATCTAGCACAGTTTTATCATTGGTAGAATATATCATATTTCAATACAAGGTTTCAGTCATGATTCATGCAAAATGTCAAACCTTTAAGGAGGAAAAAAATCAACCCGTCGGCAACCGTTTTAAAGTAGCCCAATTACACGGGGAAACCGTGGACTTGGCAACTCCGGCTGACCCAGACACATGTGGTCGAGCGAGCAGCGAACTGAATACCAGAGCGGAGAGTGAGAGATATTCCATTCAAGCATAAGACGGAGGCTTTCAGTTGCAAAGAAAATATTATTTTTAGTAATTCTGTATCAAAAGCACAGATGAGTAAACAACTGTTTTCTCTAACAGTGGTTTTGCATGATTATTTATTACTGTTAATTTAGTCCTCCTAATTTTAATATCAGGAATAATATTTTTGCAATAGCTGTTGGGTTAAACAGTACTGTATGCATACATTGAGAAGAGTCAAGCAAGTTTTTTTAGATCAGGAATCTGGATGTAGGCTAGTCATATTCTCAATTTTTTTTAACATTTTATAAAATGATTTAAATATTAAATTACATTTTTAAATTCGATTGTGCTTTGCAGTTATCATTGTTTCATACTGTGTTATATGTTTAAAAGTTTGCTTATATTTCTAAACACAATTAAATTAGCATGCGATGCTTTTCAAAAAGAGAAATGTTGTGGAAGATGGATTTTGTTTGACTTTATTTTTGACTTTAGATAGTACTCTACACAAACATTGTATGTGTTAACATTAGTAAACGCACTGTGAACTAACATGAAGAGTTTTATTAACTAGTAGTAACAAAGGTTAATAAATGCTGTACGAATTTATTGTTCATGTTAGTTCTTTCTTAACAAATGAGACCTTATTGTAAAGTGTTACCAGAATTATTCTCAAATAAAGTCAATAAACAGCATGTTTATTGTGAAAACCTTATATAAAGTGACAACATGCCCCACTAGAGGGCATATAAGTCACATGACACTTCATAATTCTTTAATTCTCATTCATTTTCCAATTGCTTTAATTAATAACATCAACAAACATTATCGCATTACTTAATTTTTAATAGATTTGTATTTAATTTACTTTATGTCAAAAGGCTCTATATGACGAGAAATGTCTTAAATTATTGCATAATACTTTCATGTTTAACTGTTGTTGTTTTTTAAATTGTAATCAAGTGTTACGAGCTGGTGAATTGAATTAATGATTAATTTTAATAAAAATTTGAAATAAAATTGTAATTACACCTAAATCCATAAAATGATCTCATGATCGAAACCCCTAAAGAAAAAAAAAAAAAAAAAAAAGCGCAAGGTCTAGAAACGTGTTTTTTAGAAGTTGAACTTATTTGAACTTGGGCGCCGGGTTTGTGGAAGGGTTTGTGTCATGCGCGAGATGCTGCAAAAGACGCGAGATGCGAACGCAGTGGTTAAAGACGTCCGTCTAGCGTGTTTACATTGAAAAACAATGGAAAAGAAGCGCAGTGGAATGAAAAATGCGTTCTGTGTGAACCAGCCCATAGAGCATATATACACAACGCTTTTTTGCTTTAAAAAAAAGCGTAACTGGTCTCAAGATGTGTTTTTTAAACTTTATAAAACATTTTAAGTTAGTGAAATGGAAAAATGTGTTCTGTATGAATTAGCCCTTACGCGTTCACACAGAACGAGTCTAAAAAAGCGAGACGCACCACTGTTTTTCGATAACGGCATTATTTTGACCTGGAGAGATCGACAGGAAAGAGATGTTTGGGTAATTAACCAGCGGCCGTGTAAAAGTTATATTTCTTTTAACTTGACGCAGTCTTAAAACGCGGCGCTCATGTGTGAGACGCTGCAAAAGACGCAAGACGTGAGCACAACAGTCATAAACGTAGTGTGTGTTGTTTACATAGAAAAACGAATGGAAGAGCCTCTAAGAGTGTATTAGTCTTTTTTATATAGATCTATTCATACTTGAAAGCACATGAAAATATTAAAATTTTGATAATGACTGTTTTGTTAATAAATAGTTACACATCATATAAGTCATTAAAGTCCCAATGTGGTAAAACAAGTTTGTAATGTTGTTTATATATGTGCGGTTTTTAATGTGCATCAATACAAACCATGTGCAAGTGCACAAGTCAACACTATTGTTGAGTATGTTCTCCTTAAAACTGCAGTGAACCAAAGATGGTCTCAAAAACACGGTTTGAAATCGCTGGTGATTCTGACGTCACAATCTACATTGTAACCAATCAGATCAACGTACCCGTCGTGCTTTAGCATATCATTAACTATGACCGCTCTGATACAGGGAAGTCTCGAGAAAGAGATATGGCCTATTTTTTAAGAGTATATTTTTTCTGTTGATATGAACAATCTGATAAATTTAGCAATATAGCGGGTGTATGTTGTATATTACGATGTTATGATGAACTATATGTCTTTCTCCACTGACGTTCTGAGTTATTCAAAGCGTTTCTGATTATTGTTAGAAGGCGAAAAGGAACATAGTTTGTGTAACATTAGCAACACATAATTAGCTGTGTGATAACAGTCAAGCAAAAGGCTAATCATATTAATTACCGTTATGTGTCCAACGTTGCAAAGAGCGACACCATTGTGCAGCGTTTACCTCAGTAACGTTAAGTTCGTGAGTGAATCTGTGAGCGCGGGCATGAGTGGAGGCGGGGCTAATTAGCATATTCATGAGTCCTTGTTTACTAAATGAAGCAAGGGTGCAGTTACATTCAAGCTATTTTAAGGAGAAAAAAAAACGTCTCAGGAAAAAACGTTGTCATTTTGGTGTTTAAAGATTAGTTTTTTAAGGGATAATTGACTACAGGGTGACTTTTATTTGACAACTAAAACACTTTTTGAAAATCTCACAACTCACTTATTTCTTATTTTCCACTATAATATTATGTGGTAGTTTTGTAATGCGCTTCATGGCCTGCCATAAACAGCCTGTTGTACACAAGTGGCCTAGCATCCAATTCCCAGCGAGGTGCCAATGTGACAGATTTACAACCAGCCATCTGTTGGCATTGAGTACGGACGCACAACAACCAGCATTTCAGATTCTTTCCCCTTTTTTAGCCACACAGGGCCACAGTGACTCCCAAACCCTTCGGACAGGGAACAACACGACTGATGTAAAACTAGACCTTCACTCTGATGCCAAAACAATGGAGAGTGGAGGTAGACCGGCAGCAACCCATTGTTGACTAAACTTGATTTAAAGTAACATGCTGTGACAAAAATAAGTGAATAAGGGAAATTAAAGCACACACACACACACACACACACACACACACACACAGACACACACACACACACACACACACACACACACATCTCAAAAAGTTTAGGATATTTATTCATTCATCATGTACATTACATTTATGACAGTACTGCAATTAAAAAAGTTGTGAAACAAACATGTTTCAATAAAAGTTTACGATCAGGCTGTTTAATCATGTGATAAAAATAGCAAGAGTCATTCATCAAGGTTGATCCCTGACAAAGTGTCATTTCAAAATGACTGATTTCATTCTTTGCCGTGAGCAGATTAAAAAGGTGAATCCACTAGATGGTGCTGACAGATTTCTCACTGTCACCAAAGCATCCCAGACATTAATTGTGAGCTAGGATCCACAACACGGCCTAATGAGGGCAGTGTGTACTGGAAGATAAATCTGCTGGCTGCACACAGAGAGCAATCTCACACTTCAACTGACTGCTGGAAAAATTACATTGAAAAAGACCCCTTAAAAATTACATCTCAAAATGAGGAGAAATGTGCTGTTACTTTTCTAAGCAAACACATTTGTGATTTTAGCGATGAAGATAAAATTGCATAGACTTGCATTGGAACGTGAGGTTCCAATGCAAGTCTATGCAATTTTATCTTCATTGCTAAAGTCCACCGCAAATAAATAAAAAACCTTAAATTTGCCACTATTTTAAAGGTTGATTAAAATATCGAATCGGAAAAGCTGGACAACACACTCAAAAAAATGATTCTTGCCACTAATTGAATTTAAGCAAACAATTTAAATAGAATATATTTAAAAATGTATGAAATAACCATTATTGTTGCGAATTACTCTTACACAACATGAATGTAATGGATCCAAGTCCAAACTGATCAAATTGCATACACTATACTTGATTTATTGACGTAAGGGGCAAATGCAGATGTAGCGCATGCGCACTAGAGTAAAAAAAAAAAAAAAATGAAGGCGGCAAGTCGTTGGATGGAGGCGTCAGCGATTTGAGTGAACACTGAACAGATGTGGAATATTCGACAAGGTAAGATATTTTCTATATTTATAAATGATTTAAACTTCAACATCAACTCTTTTTTATAACTTATTCGATCTGATTTAATATCTTAGTTTCGTCGTGACTGCACTTCAGACGAATGAACTGTTTTGGCCTTTCCAGTTAACGTAGCAGCTAACGTTAGCCTAAGTTATATAAAAGAGTAACGTTAACGTAAACTGATCTTTTTTTTAAAGATTTATTGTCGACTGACTATGTGCATCATTTTTCCATTTAGGCAGAATAACTTCGCGTATGGTTTTTGATAACTGCTCCGTGATCTCGACAAAACGTTGCAAACACAGTCAATCGAAGGTTAGTTAACGTTAGGCCTAACGTTATATGAAGGTTATATACAGGTAAAATTGTATAGGATTTCTCGTTAAAACAAATATCTTAAAACATATTTGTAACTTTGATCATTTTACGGTCGACTGACTATTACAACTTGTCACCTCGACGTTACATTTTACTTTTCTTGAAAAATCCTTTGAATATGCAAAAGTTAAAAACATACTTGATCGACCTGAAAGTTATCTACATGCAAAGGTTTAAAGGATTCCATTAAGTGGAACATGCTTTCTTTTTTCATGCTGAGTTGTAATTTCATTACAAAAATATGTCTTTGCTGTTTCAGAGTTCTCATCGATGTGACATTATTCCACCATTTCCAGCTCCTGTTTGGCAGAATTGGCACAATCACTCAATTACAGTATCTGTATTTTCTTCTTTTGTAATCAGTTTAAACTTGACTTGTTTTCATTTCTTTGCAAAAGTGTGATGTCTGTTGTTTTCTCTCTCTTTTTGAAATACAGATATACGACTTTTGGGAATGTGGCACAGAATTATCCAGTAGGTATGAGTTATTGAAACATTCTAAGCTTAAACATGGATATTTTGGGGCAAGAATAAATTGTTAATTACTATAAATTTCTCCACAGTAGGCCTATATTTCATGCAAATCTTCATTTCATTTCCTTTTTTTTTTGTTGCAGAATTCATAAACTGTGCCACTTCTGTTAAAGTTCTTGGCGCAGCTGGACAGATACACTATTAATGGAAATTACAGACAAGGTAAACTGCATAATATAATTTTGTATAACTAATTGCAAATATTGTATATATAAAATATGTATAATCACATTATATAAAATATACTATAATCAATGTTTTTTATATTGTCATAATTTTAGTGCGATGACATACACATCTGTGTGTACCAACACTCAGGAAATAACAACACTCGTCAAATAAATTGAGGTTTGTATATGTACTTTTTGTAATGACCTAAACATATTGCCAGTCTGTATGTTACCAATATTTCAGTGAAACACTTCAGTGTTAATTATTGAGAGAGAAAAAAATGTTTTAATTATTTGTTTGTTTTTTGTTTAGACTGCAATCCTTAATAGGCTGAGAGAAGAATTTCGGAGACCATTCTGGGGCTTTTAGAGATCCGTTAAGAAGGTGCTGGTGCTAAGGACAAGCCAGAGGATGTTGGAGTAGTGATAGAGGGTGTAGAGAGTGATTCCTTTGGATTGGTAATGCTGTTCGGACTGATCTACACTCTCAATTCCACCAACAAAACTAAGATTGGACATTCTTGGCTGGACAACTTTTTTCTGTGTGCAGCATACTCCATATCTTGATCAGTGAGTTGGACAATTACTTCTGGCCTAAATTTTTAAATGTGTTATATGTAAAAAAAAATAAAACAAAAAAAAAGTAGGAAGATGGGTACCAATTACATTCGTGTTTAATTTTTTTTATTATTCTCTATCCAAGTGTCCTGAATGTTTATTTGTTCTACAAATATTTAGGAAGATGGGTACTAATTACATTAGTGTTTAAAGGAACACGCTGACTTTTTTTTTTGGGACTTTAGCTTATTCACTGTATCCCCTAGAGTTAGATAAGTCAATACATACCCTTTTCATCTCCGTTCTTGCTGTAACTCTTTCTGACGCACACAGCTCTAGCCTAGCTTAGCACAAAGACTGGAAGTAAACGGCTCCAGCTAGCATACTGCTACCAAAAAGTGACAAAATAACGCCAACATTTTCTATTTACATGTTGTGATTGTCACAGTGTGTACAAATAACAAGGTCATATGAGACACAGACATCTTTTAACCGTATACATACTAGTGCTGTAGCGGCGCGTCGACGCTTCAACGTCAAAATTACGTCGACGCCATATTTTTTGCACCGTTTCCAGCAGTACAGCTCGCCAACACACGTGGGAGACCGAAACATTGCAGAATGGAGGACGAAGACCACTATAAGTGAATGTGCTTTCCATTAAATTAATCACACACCAGTAAACAAATCCTTAACAAAAAAACGTTGCAATTTAGACGCGCAAACTGTGTGCCGGTGAGACTTAGGGCTCGGGCAGATTCGGCTTGCAGCCGTTCATCATTGGACGCGGTGGCCGCGCGCGCTTTTACAAAAGAAGCCGTGCACAAAGCCAAGCGAAATGGGGTCTTGCCGGTCTTGCGCACCCAACGCGCCATTTTTGCCGTGTGCTCGTGCGGACGCGTCGAGTATAAACAAGGCTTTGCTCCATGTCAGCGCGCGCTCTGATCGGCAAAGGGGAACAGACTCTCCTGAATCATCTCCAGCAGTAGCAGAAGCACCACTAATTCCGCCTCCGTTTCCCTCGTAAGCTGATATTAGTATTTAAACATTCTCTATGATAAATGTTTGTACAAAATATTTTAATAACGGTTTTGGCGGTTATAGAGTTCTAATGACGGTGTTCAAATACATAACATTAGACTAATGTTAGCCAGCTTATACAGTATCATGATTCAGTACGCTAGTTCGTATTTATTTGAGATACATTATGGTTTTTTATTAATCGAGCAGCAGAAAAATAATCTTTATATTAATTGTCCAATTAGTTGTTAGATTAGTCGACTAATCGATAAAATAATCGCCCAACTAATCGTTTTGTTAATAATCGTTTACCCCAGCCCTAATACATACTGGGAACTATATTCTCAGAAGGCGAAGCACTGCTACTTGGGCGGAGTGATTTGCTCCCAGCACCTGAGAAGCCCCGTGGTTAGGAGCAGAGAGTAACTGGCGGAGTGATTAGCGCAACACTCTGAGCAAACTCTCTCTCTGCATTCTTTTGTCACTTACTGGGAGCAGTATGCTAGCTGGAGCCATTTACTTCCAGCCTTTGTGCTAAGCTAGGCTAGCGGTGTGTGTGTCAGACAGAGTTACGGGACGCACAGAGATGAAAAGGGTATGTGTGAACTTATCTAACTCTGGGGGATACGGTGAATAAGCTAAAGTCACAAAAAGTTGTTGTGTTCCTTTAATTTCCAGATCAGAAGAAAGCAGACATTGATTACTGTACTATGCAGTGATATTAAAATGTTTATCTTGAAAATGTGAAAAGAATATTTGATGTTGAAATGTGGATCCCTGTTACTTGGCTGTAAAGTGTAACATGAGTAATAACCACAGAAAGTACAGTTTGGGAGGATGCATAAAACTAAACACTTGTATTAATTTGTAAAGTGCTGTATTATGTATGTCCTGCTTGGATTTTTTTGTTTCTTTGTCAGACTGAATGTTTCTTTTGACTTATGGAGCAATTGCACACAATAAATGTGAAAATGTAACACGTTGTTGTCTTTGACTGTTTATTCAATAGAATTAAGGTAATGTAAGATAGTTATGTAAAGCAAGTAACAACAATTTATTTGAAATGAGTAAAGTTTATTTAATACACAATCTTAAATCACAGATGATCAGTTCACATAACGATTATTTAATTCATTCACGTCAACTGAACGTGACGCTGAAGCTTAAATAAAATGTTAACTTTACGTTGGATTTATGTGATTAAATTGGATGGAAAATTGACACGTAATTGAAATACATAAGTTTTAACTTTTGGGGTTAAATATTTTTTTGAGTGCACATGAATTCAATTACATTTTTATGCCATTCTGTATTAGCAACTCAGTTTGATCACTTGAATAATTTGTTTTGGTCAACACATGTGCTTACATGACAAATATTTGTTATTTAAAATTAACACATGTTTTTGCTGTTATTGTAAATTAGTTATATACATTTATAATTTTATTAATATTTTGACGGTTTTATTTTCATTATTTAGTTTAATAAGTTAATAATTAGTTAATAAGTTTTCATTTTAATTAATAATGCTGTGCTTTTGTGCAATTTGGTTTTATTCAGTTTAGTTTTTGCTTAAGTTTTATGTATTTAATTTCCATTTTATTGCTTCAACTCAAACTTCTTAAGCAAAATTTCTTGTTTTCAAATTAGCATCTAATATTTATATTCATTTCAGCTTTTTTAATTAACAAAAAAAATTAAGCGTTTTAGTAAATATCAACATTGGTGGTGTTTTTGATTATATATTGTTGTAAAAGTCGTGCAATGTTTTCAATTTAAATAAGTAATTTATTTAACTTATTATGGTTCATAAAAGTAACTAAAACCTTTAAGTTTGCTTCAAACAAACTGTCTCACAAGTTCAAGACAAATTCGATAATGCTATTATGTAATGCAAGCTTATTGATCCACAAGCAAAAACATTCTTATTTTTTAAGTTTATACAACTTTTTTATCGTTTAATGAAAGCACAGACCAACTTTAATTTCTCTCATTTCTAGAGCTAGACCTAATGGCCTAAAGTTTCCTAAAGGTTTTAAGTTCTCTACTAAAACTCAATTTGTTGAGAAGAGATTCAAATATGACTCAACCAATCAGATTTTAAATTGATAAACATCGTGGTTAAACGCACAACCATAGCATAAAATAAAAGCGGAGTAAACGGAAATGTGAAGTACGCAAATAATTTTGAAGTATAGCTTTCAATAAATCAGTCCGACATTAACAACCTAGTCAAGTCATTAGAGTGACGTGATTGGCCGGTCGAACTGTGGGAGTGTCTGAGCCGAACCCAGTTGAGGAGAGAGTGATTTACGGTGTTCTGCTCTGGTGTGACCCAATCACAGTCTAGTGCAAGAGCGAACCTTATCACAGGCATCTGGAATGTGATTCATGTGTTGCTGTAGCGTCACAACCACCCGACGGAGCATTTGTTAAAAGGTCCACATTTAGTCATACCATATGGTGACTTTTACAAGCTTTTCCTAAAGACGAAAACAGACGTGAACACATTGTGTCACATGGAGGATCACTTAATTCACACATACAAATTCTGATTCTATAATAATAACAAGCTATAAATGTATACTACAAATTTGACCTGGACCAGACCGCTAAAAACTATTAAAATTGTGCGTCAAAGGTGTGTGTTCACACAAAGCAAGCAGTCTAGCAATTCACTGTGTCAGCACAGAAATAAAACTTTAAGACTGGTTTAGTGCCTGCTAAATTCTCAGTTATATGCTTTCGGCCTTTGGACAAGAAACGCTGGCTGTGAATGTGATCCATAAACCAAGGCGATCTAATGAGAAAAGTGTTTTAAAGTCCCCCTGCAGTTAATAATTTCATCCTTTAAAACTAAAATGTGATCACCAAAATTACATATTTAAATGTTTTTTTCCTTGAATTTTTTTTCATGCCTTAAAAAAGCTTGAATGTAACTCTACACCCTTGCGTGGTTCTATGAATATGCAAATTAGCCCCGCCTCCACTCCCTCACGCCAGCTCAGAAATCCACTCATTGACGATCACACGTTGACATGATTGGTTACAAGGTAGTTTTGACACATTTTTTAAATTGTCTTTGGTTCACTGCGGGTTTTAAAAAGAAAATACTAAGCAATGGTGTTGACTTATGACTTTTCACATGGTTTGTCTTAAAGCATATTAAAAACATTACATAGACATATAAACAACATTAAAAGCTTGTGTTTCACCACAGGGGGCTTTAAGAAGTTGTGATTTTGTATAAATTTGTACGATGTGATTCATATGGAAACGTAAAAATGTAGGAAAAAAGCAAGCATGCAGGTCCAAACATGTAACCGAACCCTCAGTAAAGCATAAAGAGATTTGTTAAAGCTACACTGTGTAACTTTTTTAGTTTATTCTTAGCTAAAAACACTTAGTTCTTTCAAAAATAAATGTGCTCATTAATGTATATTTACTTCGTTCAAGTAATAAAGTATTCTCGTGAGTGTATAATATGCCATTGAAAATACATACGGGTAAGGGGTTCTAATGTCGGTCGCCATGTTCCCCTCCATCTTGAAAGTACATTAGCCAAAGAGGGACATACAGCTTCGCCTTTCGCGTTTTAACACTCGATGGCACCGTGTCGAGGAGGTCGAACTGGAAGCCATGTTAATCTTGGACTACATTGGCCACCGTAGGAGTTAAACCGAAATCGGAATTGAGAGGAACAGAAACTAATATTCACTGGATGGTCATATACCTTTTCACCGCTAGATGAGGGTAAAAATCACACAGTGTAGCGTTAAAAAAAGCATATAAATACGAACGCGCCACCAATTCGGCAGAGGGTAAAATAGTTATGTATTGACATGAGGTTCTGTTGTTAAAGGAATCATGCAGTGATTTTTTTGCGCTAGTCAAATTACTGGTATTAACGCCATTATTTACAGACCAAAAAAATACTGTCTTAAACCAGATGCTAATTTGTATTGCTCTTGGTAGATTGTGTTGGTCATTATGGAAATGATCCGGGTGCGTCTGTTTTCCTTAATATGTGCGTAGTCAGGAGATCATGCTCAGAACTTTCCACTCCCATCCACGCTTTTAGAGGATTGTGTCCTCATGCTAATTTGCCCTGTTTAGAAAATATGGCCTTTGTTTGTATTTGTGTATCAAATGTGTATATTTGATGGTAGTTTTACCAATATCGTGGGCAAGTGCACCAACATGTTGCGCTGTTGCACTTTGTTCGACCCGAGTTGGAGTCCAAGCTCGTGGTCCTTTCCCAATACAGTCCCCCCCCGCCCTCTCTCTCCCCTTCCACCTCACTTCCTGTCTAGCTACGGTCCTATCCAACAAAAGGCATAATTGCCAAAAGTAAATCTTAAAAAAAAAAAAAATGTAGATATACTTTGATTTATTCATCCTCATTTTGCCAAATTCTGTGCATTCCGCGTTATGCGATAAATTCCATTTTTATGACTTGATTCTGCGATTCCATGCATGTTTAACTTATTGTGGAAATCCTGGCTGTAATTTGATTATGTTGTTTAGCTTAGCATCATGCTAGCATCCACTGGACTCAGTTACGAGATTGTTTTTTGTGAGGCGGTTTTAAATCGGTCACTAGCGAGGTTCCAGTTTAGGATGCTGCCTATATACTGTAGGCGCTGTGGCTAGTCACTAGGTTTTGGACAGGAGTCCCTAACAGCATGTCCAATGTTCCCTTCTGTCTGAGTGTTCTTGGACACACTACACCGGTTTAGGTCTGGCTCCGACCCCTGCGCTGACAGCCACAGGAATAAGACGCCCACCTACCTTCAGGTTGCTGACAGTACACGTTACAGCACGTGTCGAGGCCAGAGGCCAGATGATTGCAGAGCGTTTGGCTCGGGGACCACCAGCCTAAGAATATTCTAAGTCCAGCCAGCTCAGCACATCATCATGTGGACTACATTCAACATTCACACACTCAGGCCAACACAGACGGCCTTCAATCTGTTCAACACGGTCTGAAGTCCAGCACACACACACTCTCTCTCCCTCTACTAAAAAATGGACTTTTTTTAGGATGTGTACTTCCACTACCTTCTAAAAAAACATTTAAAATAACTATCATACCATGCCTACTGTATCATATTTGATATGGCTTCTTAATTATCAACGTGATACAAATTTTGCTTGAAAAAATGTTACACAAAATCTACTGCATGTTGTCTGATTGATAGTTCATTCTTTGTGTTCGCTTTCTAAACATTTGCGTTCCCCCTAAACTTTGCGTTCAATTGCAAAAACTTTAGCGTTCCCTGAACAACGTTGCGCTCCCTCGAAAAAAACGTTTGCATTCCCCCAAAAAACTTTGCGCTCAATTGCAAAAAAGTTTGCGCTCCCCTGAAAAACTTTGCGTTCCTTCGAAAAAACGTTTGCGTTCCTCAGAGAAACTTTGCACAAACTTTAGCGTTCCCATGAAAAACTTTGCGTTCAATTGCACGAACTTTAGCGTTCCCCTGAAAAACATTGTTCCCTCGCAAAAACTTTTGCGTTCACCAGAGAAACATTGCGTTCCCTCGCAAAAAGTTTGCGTTCCCTCGCAAAAACGTTTGCGTTCCCCAGAGAAACTTTGGGTTCCCCAGAGAAACATTGCGTTCTCTCTTAAAAACTTTAGCGTTCCCCTGAAAAACATTGCTTCCCTCGCAAAAACTTTTGCGTTCACCAGAGAAACATTGCATTCCCTCGCAAAAAAGTTTGCGTTCCCTCGCAAAAACGTTTGCGTTCCCCAGAGAAACTTTGCGTTCCCTCTTAAAAACTTTAGCGTTCCCCTGAAAAACATTGCGTTCCCTCGCAAAAACTTTTGCGTTCACCAGAGAAACTTTGCGTTCCCTCTTAAAAACTTTAGCGTTCCCCTGAAAAACATTGCGTTCCCTCGCAAAAAGTTTGCGTTCCCTCGCAAAAACGTTTGCGTTCCCCAGAGAAACATTGCGTTCTCTCTTAAAAACTTTAGCATTCCCCTGAAAAACATTGCGTTCCCTCGCAAAAACTTTTGCGTTCACCAGAGAAACTTTGCGTTCCCTCTTAAAAACTTTAGCGTTCCCCTGAAAAACATTGCGTTCCCTCGCAAAAAGTTTGCGTTCCCTCGCAAAAAGTTTGCGTTCCCCAGAGAAACTTTGGGTTCCCCAGAGAAACATTGCGTTCTCTCTTAAAAACTTTAGCGTTCCCCTGAAAAAATTGCGTTCCCTCGCAAAAACTTTTGCGTTCACCAGAGAAACATTGCATTCCATCGCAAAAAAGTTTGCGTTCCCTCGCAAAAAAGTTTGCGTTCCCTCGCAAAAAAGTTTGCGTTCCCTCGCAAAAACGTTTGCGTTCCCCAGAGAAACTTTGCGTTCCCTCTTAAAAACTTTAGCGTTCCCCTGAAAAACATTGCGTTCCCTCGCAAAAACTTTTGCGTTCACCAGAGAAACTTTGCGTTCCCTCTTAAAAACTTTAGCGTTCCCCTGAAAAACATTGCGTTCCCTCGCAAAAAGTTTGCGTTCCCTCGCAAAAACGTTTGCGTTCCCCAGAGAAACTTTGGGTTCCCCAGAGAAACATTGCGTTCTCTCTTAAAAACTTTAGCGTTCCCCTGAAAAACATTGCGTTCCCTCGCAAAACTTTTGCGTTCACCAGAAACGTAAACTTTAGCGTTCCCACTCTTAAAAACTTTAGCGTTCCCCTGAAAAACATTGCGTTCCCTCTTAAAAACTTTAGCGTTCCCTTGAAAAACATTGCTTTCCCTCGCAAAAACTTTAGCGTTCCCTCGCAAAAAACTTTGCGTTCCCTCGCAAAAACGTTTGCGTTCCCCAGAGAAACTTTGCGTTCCCTCGCAAAAACTTTCAGTTATTCAATTATTAACAATTATTCAATGACTAGTTCTTTTTCACTTCCAAAAACTGTAAATTTAACGGTATTTAACTATAAAGTTACATTATATGTACAGTTCTATTACAGTTATTCACTGTATATAGTACAGAAACTTAAAACCAATAAACATTTTTTGTCACCGTAGGATTTTTACAGTGTGCCTTTATTTGATAAACCACCATTTTTAATAATTCATTTCTATTAAATTATTTATATAGAAAAATTAAAAGACAACAGAATTTCTGAAAAAAATATTTCATAGAGCTCTATTATTGTAAAAGTTTCAATAATCATAATAATCGTTATTGGATTGTTAAAGATTTATGATTCAATTGATTAGACATTTATTTCATTTCGTTTTCGTAAAATTAAACCATTAAAACAGAATTCATAAAATTTATAACTAGGAAAATAATTTAGGAAAAATTACAACAGATTTCATTGGGTTTCGAAAAAATTTTCTTTAGTTACACTTAAAAAAAAGTGTTAAACTGCAAGAGCATTATGATTTCAATTAATTAGGCATGCTTTTTGATTACTAAAATGAAATGTATCTATTAAAACAGTCTTCAGAAAAATTGTATTAAAAAAATAGAAATTAATAAAGAAAAAATATATACAATAGAATTAAGGAATGCTTGGGCATTTAACAACCTGGACCAACTTTGCTTTTACAAGGTAAAATGATCTGATATTTTAAGAGACTTTGTGACCTTGACACACAGTCATGATGGTCTACACATGCTGGTCGCACCAGTGACTTTTTCAAATATTAATAAATAATATTTAAATTGTTAGGTGAGCGATTCCTTTAAAGGAGGTCCGTGAGGCAGGGTGTAAATTTTCGTGTTGACTAGGCAGAACTAAAATAGATAATAATTGGCCGATTTGCAGGCTAACCGGTTTAGAAATGGAGCTCATTGCAATGTCACAGTGAATCAAGTTGACATAAGAGAGCATTTTCATCTCTGTATTCATAAAGTGGACTTCACAACCATGACTTTCACAAGCCGTTTCCAAACATAAGCAGATTTCATTCGAGTTGAGGGCGACATACTCAAGGCATCCATACCGGCATTCTTTGCCCCCCGCCACCCAACACTACGCCCCCTGACCGGCCCAACTACCACCAGCCCGTAGTGAGATCTGTCCCGAGCTTGCGTAGCATTTTACCATCTGTCACCACCACCAGCCTGTGGATGCCAATCACGCCCTGTCACTCCCCAGTGACACACCATCCTCAGCCAATCGCTGCCAAGCACTACCTAGAAACAAGTCCTCATCCGCCAATCCGGATTCTGTGCCTCCCTCATCCCCCTGTCTCTGTCCTGACGTGGAAATCTATGCCTGCCCAAAAGCACTCGCCTTCAGAGACGCAAGTTACTCTTCGGATTTCTTTTGAGCTTGAATGAAAACAACAACAACAACTGAAAATCCCATTTCTGCAAAGTTCAGATCCAACTCTAATCAAATGGTGTGCTCAAGAAAGATCGTATTTAAGATTTGATCGCACTTAACGCCACTAAAAAGTCGCAGTGGCCGTATAATTTTTTTAATGTACAAAATACCATAGTATTGTACAATTGCGATAGCATATATTATGATTCACTTTACAGCACCATCATATATTTTGAATTTTTCTTTTGCAAGTTTTCAGATTTTTTAAGTAAATTTCATATATGGAATTTAGTAAAAAACTACTTAAAGTTAGGTAAAATTACCAAAAAAAAAAAAATAAGTACGTTTGTGTGTCGAGTAATTTCTACTTGGTTGAAGTTTACTTTCCAAAACTCTATCAATCAAGTACATTTAACTCAAACAATATAACACTGAATTAAGCATGCTTTTAAAGCGTATGCTTTACTTAGAACATCTAAGTAAATAATACTGTGAAAGCAACGCATTTACATGATAGAAGGGATGTGGCATCCACCAGAACGATCTTAATACTTGGTACACAATACAATACGGTGTTGCAATAATGTTTTAATACGGTAAACAGATCACTTTTGAGTATTAATGTCATTCTGAGTGTAAAATTAACTTGAGTAAAAAAATTAAGTTACTAAACCGAACAACAAAAGCAATTATAAAACAGTGTAAATACAGTGTAAAGTGCAACTTTATTAATGATTTCTATCCAATGCATGATGGGAACACCAGTATCAGAAAGTTGAGTAGGTTTTACTTTATTTTTATAACGTTGATATTTTCGCTTTCTAACAGTTTAAATACAGTACTATTGTAGAAATTACATTTGTTTTTTCAGTATTTGCTTCACCAAAGAATCATTTTTATCAGTGTTTACGACTTTTCAAATCTACAAAAAATACACCCTGCACCGGAGGACTTAAACGCACCCAATTACAACGATTCGCTGACACTTCATCACAAATGTTGTCTGATTAAAAACATAAACTTTAAAATTGTATGATCAAATTTATGTAGAAAAGGTACATCGCCATCTTGTTCCAAGTATAGTGTGTATACTAACCCATAGATATACTAACTCGTGGCCTCAAGATAGTAACTTGTGGCCTCAAGATAGAGTTACTATCTTGAGGCCACGAGTTAGTATCTTGAGGCCACGAGTTAGTATCTTGAGGCCACGAGTTACTATCTTGAGGCCACGAGTTACTATCTTGAGGTCACGAGTTAGTATCTTGAGGCCACGAGTTAGTATCTTGAGGCCACGAGTTAGTATCTTGAGTCCACGAGTTACTATCTTGTTAGTATCTTGAGGCCACGAGTTACTATCTTGTTAGTATCTTGAGGCCACGAGTTACTATCTTGTTAGTATCTTGAGGCCACGAGTTACTATCTTGTTAGTATCTTGAGGCCACGAGTTACTATCTTGAGGCCACGAGTTACTATCTTGAGGCCACGAGTTACTATCTTGAGGCCACGAGTTACTATCTTGAGGCCACGAGTTACTATCTTGAGGCACGAGTTACTATCTTGAGGTCACGAGTTAACTATCTTGAGGCCACGAGTTACTATCTTGAGGTCACGAGTTACTATCTTGAGGTCACGAGTTTCTATCTTGAGGCCACGAGTTACTATCTTGAGGCCACGAGTTACTATCTTGTTAGTATCTTGAGGCCACGAGTTACTATCTTGTTAGTATCTTGAGGCCACGAGTTACTATCTTGAGGCCGCGAGTTACTATCTTGAGGCCGCAAGTTACTATCTTGAGGCCAGAGTTACTATCTTGAGGTCACGAGTTACTATCTTGAGGCCACGAGTTACTATCTTGTTAGTTCTGAGGCCACGAGTTACTATCTTGTTAGTATCTTGAGGCCACGAGTTACTATCTTGAGCAGAGTTACTATCTTGAGGCCACGAGTTACTATCTTGAGGCCACGAGTTACTATCTTGAGGCCACGAGTTACTATCTTGAGGCCACGAGTTACTATCTTGAGGCCACAAGTTACTATCTTAAAGGTCACAAGTTACTATCTTGAGGCCACGAGTTACTATCTTGAGGTCACGAGTTACTATCTTGAGGCCACGAGTTACTATCTTGAGGCCACGAGTTACTATCTTGTTAGTATCTTGAGGCCACGATTACTATCTTGAGGCCACGAGTTACTATCTTGAGGCCACGAGTTACTATCTTGAGGCCACGAGTTACTATCTTGAGGCCACGAGTTACTATCTTGAGGCCACGAGTTACTATCTTGAGGCCACGAGTTTGCCTTTGCCTTTGGCTTGCTCAGTTGGGGATATTCAAATTAATTAAACAATCATACCATTGATCAGCTCTACCAAACTTGGATGTCCTTTTTGGATGTCCAGTAATAAACAAACATTGTTGAGTTGTTTTGATTGATACTGTAAAGCAGCTTTGATACAATCTGTATTGTGAAAAGCGCTATATAAATATAATTTGACTTGACTTGACTTGAGTTTACTATCTTGAGGTCACAAGTTACTATCTTGAGGCCACAAGTTACTATCTTGAGGCCACGAGTTACTATCTTGAGGCCACGAGTTACTATCTTGTTAGTATCTTGAGGCCACGAGTTACTATCTTGTTAGTATCTTGAGGCCACGAGTTACTATCTTGAGGCCACGAGTTACTATCTTGAGGCCACGAGTTACTATCTTGAGGCCACGAGTTACTATCTTGAGGCCACGAGATAGTTATAAAAAAAATTTCCACAAAGTGGGACTAGGGGTGCTCCGTAAAACCTTTTTTAAAAAAAAGGTTTTCTGTTAATTCTTTTTTTTCTTATCCTGTCAGCTTATCTCCCACCTCCACAGAATCTGTTATGAACATAGTAAATAAAATATTGCAATGCATGTATAAATATTAATTACCATTTTTTATGTTTTTGTATGATGTCTCTTATGCTTACAATAGCTGTATTTATATGATAATATCCAGTAATATTTTGGAGTATTATTACGATTTCAAATAACTTTTCTATGTGATTATATTGTAAAAATGTAATTTAGTCTCACATGATTTTTTTTGTTTTTAAATGTTTAATATTGTGCAAACTTTTGGCCTTACGGTAGCAGTTTCGATGGCTGGGATGGTGGAAGTCAGCTTTAATTTTTGGCGTAGTAATTGTAATTGGTGTAATTGTTTAAATTTTGTCAGTGAAGTCAAAATGGAAAGATACTTGCTTTATTTCGAACTCTAAACATTAAAGATAAAGCTGGACGCATTAAAGGCAAATCCAAAACCCACATTACAGGATATCTATAATTTCTCTCAGCAAGATGCAATTATGAAAAAAAAAATAACGAAGCATGTGGCCACATGTGCGCTCCACAGAACGGAAACAGTTTATTAAATAGCCATTACATTAATTACTGCAAATACAGAAGATTCCAGAAAAGCTGTGAACAGCTGCCACATACTCAAGGAAGTCGGATGATCTGTGTGAAAATCACAAGTAAGAAGCGGCCGCATTAGTGTTATATCCCTACTGGATTTAATAAAGACATGCAGACTATCAGAGAAGACAAATGAGGAAGCGGAGGATGAAACTACTGTGACTTTTCCGCTGTTGAGCCATTACACACTGGCAAAAAGACAAGACACCACAGCTGTAAGCAGCCGGGGCAGAGATTGCTCCAGTAGACTTCATATTATCAGGAATATACTGCAAGAGCTCGTTTATTCCGACAAACACAAGAAGATGATATTTAGAAAAATTTCCCTGTGACTTTTTGTCCATACAATGTTATTTTGGGACATTTCATTGGCTTTCATTATGTGGACAAAAAGACAGAGACTTTTTTTTTTTTTTAAATTATCTTCTTTTGACATATGCAGAATAAGTCAGTTGGACAGGGTTGGAATGACAGGAGTAAAATGTTCGGGTGAACTATACCTTTGAAAGGTCCGTTCATGGTTGGTTATGGTTTTATAAATCGTTGTAAATTTATAAGAATAGCAGATTTCATGCCACAGCTTTAACAATAACAGCACAGAGGAGTGAGATCATCGGAATCACTTTCAGAATGATTTTTCTAGCTGATGAATGATAAAAACACTGACAGCCAATCAGAATCCATCCTGCTTTAAGCATGAGCATTTAAAAAAGGCAGATAAAAATGTGGACGTTAATATTGTTATCATTATAGTTATTCTTTCTTGATCTGAATTGTGATTTAATCTGATAATTTGTGCATATAATTAAATAGTAAATTAAATAAAAACGTAGAGTTTCTAAAGTTTAAACTTATTAAATGCCTTTTTATGTTTTAAAGCATATTTCTGTCTGCGCATACATGCATTTAGATGGCTTATTAAATGCCTTTATTAGGCTACGTTTTAAAAGAATAGTTCACCCAAAAAATTTTAATTATCCCATAAATTATTCACGGTCAAGTCATCCTAGGTGTATATGACTTTCTTCTTTCAGCCAAACACAATCGGAGTTACATTAAATAATATTCTGGCTCTTCAAAGCTTTATAAATGGCATTGAATAGCGGTTGAGTTTTTGAAGCCCAAAAAGTGCATCTATCCATCATAAAAGTAACACATACGACTCTAGTGGGTTAATAAAGGCCTTCTGAAGCGAAGAGATGGGTTTTTGTAAGAAACATATCCATATTAATAACTTTATAAACTGTAATAATCACAGAGCACAGAGGATAGAGCCAAATAAAATCCTGGTCATGAATTATAAGTCTAAAACGAGAAGTTTTAAAGAAACATTGGAGGACTTCGATATTAGAGAAGAGCTACATCATATGTCAGGTCAGAGGTCACCCTTCCACCAGAGCTCAACTCTCAATTCATTCTGTGTACGGTCATTGCCAGAAGCCAGTTTGATTACATTTATGGCATGGATGGATGCACTTTATGGAGCTTCAAAAACTTGGGCACTATTCAATGCCATTATAAAGCTGGGAGGGTGGCTTGAGGGCAAGTCAATTATTGTATTATTTTCATTTTTGGATGGACTATTCCTTTAAGGCATATTGCTGGTGAAGTTCACACATACACACACAATGAGCTTGCACTTTGCACTTCTTTAAATAAGCCCTATTAAAATAAAGTTAGTGCAGCAGTAAAGCCTGAAAATATCACTGGTTGGCAGGCCGCCTGCTCAGTCCAGTAACAGCCACATCTGAATCATCCCAGTCACACACAAACACATTCATTTCTAAACCCAAAGAGAAAATAAAAATAGAAAATAAATACATTTATTTGTTTTTAGAACATGTAAAAAACATGGTTATTTACTATCTATATATTGGTTTACAAAAGGAGAATGTCCCTGGTTTTGTGCAGTGCGCATCGTACAGTTAATTGTCAACTACATATCCGGGTTTTTAAAATCCGGCATATGAGCATATTCTGGTTTTTGCTGGTGTTTACATGGACGTGGGCGACAGGGTTATTGCTAATAGCCCGGTTTTGAACGGGTTATTGGCTGCATGTAAACGTAGTCCGTAGCTGGACTACCCTTATAATCGGATTGACTGCTCAATTTGACTAAAAAACCCTCAGTAAAACCTTAATCGATCCGATTGAGCTCGATCCGACTAGAATTTCGATCGGATTGAAAGGTGGTTTACTCCTTTTGTAATACGATCAAAAGAACATGTAAACACTTGATCGGAGCGAAAACCGAAACTAAAAGGACTGCGCATGTGCAATGACGTTGAAATAGCGTAATGACGTATGACGCACGGAACGAGCTGTTCTTCCTGTTGAATAAAGTGTCATAATTATATGAGTGTTCCGTTATTAAAACAATCTCATTTCACTCAATGTCTGGGAAGTGAAGATTCTCATCCACACACGACTGGGTTTTACTGCGTGATAAATATAAGCAGCGGCAAACCAGTTCATGCTCATCGTCTCCAAATCATGACCAAACACGGATAAATATTAAGTCTGTTGTTTAAAAGAAGTAAAGAACCAATAGAGGAGAATAGTTATGCTCGACCAGTGGCATGTTCGTGCAAGTGCGCATGTCAAAAAATCAATTCCGATTTTAATCTTTGTGACATATAAACGGCACATCAACCCCATTACTTTATTTATCGTTCATGTTCCGTGTTCGGATTCATCAATCGGATTGATTTCATTCCGATTATAGAAAATAAATACATTTATTTGTTTTTAGAACATGTAAAAAAACATGGTTATTTACTATCTATATATTGGTTTACAAAAGGAGAATGTCCCTGGTTTTGTGCAGTGTGCATCGTACAGTTAATTGTCAACTACATATCCGGGTTTTTAAAATCCGGCATATGAGCATATTCTGGTTTTCGCACTTGTGTTCGGATTCATCAATCGGATTGATTTCATTCCGATTGAACCATGTAAACGCAGCTATACTGTTAAAAAGAATGGTTCTTTGTTGGCATCAAAAGAACCATGAAGAATCCATGGAAACTTTCCATTCCAAAAAAAGATTCTTTATAGTGGAAAGGGGTTAATGTTCTTCACATTAAGGGTTAATGTTCTTCACATTAAGGGTTAATGTTCTTACATAATAAGAAAACACGGTTCTTTAAAGAACTGCTCACTGAAAGGTTCTTTGAGGAAACCAAAAATGTTTCTTTAATGGCACTGCTGTAAAAACCCCATTTGGGAACCTCTATTTGTAGCATTAGCTACTTTTGAATTGCCATCAATGAAGAAAGATGCTTTTTCCAGCCATACAGTGTTATTATCATATCTACCAGCAGGGCAAACTCGTCCATGCTGATCCAACCGTGATCCCTTGTGCTCAACTAATAAATTGATTTTAGCGTCACAGTCGCGGGGCGACACTTTGCATCTGGGCCCCATTTGCAGTCATTTAATTACGACCGGCCATTAAGAGAGGCCCCGACATCACTTCTTCCCCACTGGGCCCATTGATAAGGCGAGATCATCCGATGAGAGGTTACAGCCGATGACAGCTGTACACTTTCCAGACCTCACTGTGCTATGGCCACCCGGGTTATGAGATGTTATTAATACGCTTCTGAAGATCACACAACACATTCTGTCCCATTCACACACATCATTCCCATCATCCACAAAATTGCGAAGATACAGATTCTTCCCATTTATCAGAGGAGGACACAGGCAGGCAACAACGGCTAATGAAATTGGACACCCTCTCTCGACACACGTCCTCCAACTGTCTCTGTGAAAGCTCTTCTGAGATAACCGTGGGCTGTACTGATAGCAGCAGCTGAGAATAGAGCAGTGACGGCTTGTTTGTTTCCATTGATAACACTGGGCCAGTGGTTAGAGAAACAAAGGAGTACAGAAGATATAATGGTAATCGACAACATCAGGTTAGCTCCATTTCTAATGAAACTCTAGCCTTAAGCTGACTAAATTGCGTACAACTGTTCCTAAGCGCGATTTTCACGAAAAATGATTCACGGCAGGTGCATACACACGTAACTTTGTTCTTTATGGAGTTTCCTTTGTGTCTTTTTTATTCAATCAAACATACTCTGAGAATAAAACTAATTATTTTGTAATTAAAACAAATAAAAGATTGCAAAAAAATCTTATGACTCAAAAATAAAGTAGTTGCTAAAAATTATTTGCAGTGCCGCGCGTAAATCTTTGAAAACCTTTGTTTTTCTTTGTGCATTTCGAACACTTTTTCATCACAAACACGTACATTTTGCTCTCTTTTTTGCGGTTCTAAATCTTTTGCTTGCAAGTTGAAAAGTTTTTCTTGCAAATGAAGCCGTCTCAGTGGGCGGTCTCTATCAACCAGGATGAAAGGCCTTTTTCTATTGGTCACCCTGTATCGAAGTGACAGGTTGACCACGCCCACTACGTTTTCCCGCTGCGCGAGCGGACTTGTAACGTGTCGCGCAACTACACTGGCTGTGTTGCGACTTGACATGACAAATTTCCGACAGTAAACTGACGCCTCCGTATTGCGAGCACTGGAGATACTTTAAAGACGAATGGATTTGCAAAGTGTTAGGCTGTTTACACACGAGTAAAAAATCTGATTTTTTTTTTGCTGACACTGATTGGAATGTGTTTTACACGTGTAAACAAAAATTCGCACGAGATTTTCGCATCCATTCTGAGCCACTCCCAAATTCGGTTTTAAATCAGAATCAAATCCGACATCTGACCTATCTAAACGCGTATATCCAAGTCCCCTTGAGTTTCCAAGCCACCACAGGTCAAGGGCAACCCGTCTGCCCACAAAGAGAGCTTTTTATGTCATATTATGAAGCAGACGTGCCTGTATGTGCTCGCACTAAAACTCACAGCTTTTTTTTCAAATCGAGGTGATAACTTACTAACATTATAAGTGCACCACCGGAAACATTCTAAAATATTTTTTTTTTTTAAATCAGTTTACGACCCCGGTAAATACCTCAATAAGAAAAAAAAAAAATAGACGACTTAGGCTGAAATTCTAGGAATATTATTTTGTACATTATTTCTTTATAAATATAAAAAGCAGAGAAGCATTGTTGTTTTAAGATAATATAAATATTAGATATACATAGGCTATATATAGTAAGTGCATCAAGTCTTGGTGATACTGTCAAGGATCGAACAAACATGCACCAGTATCTTATTTTGCAACAAATAAGTTGTGTGTTTAATGTGTAAGACTTCCAATTCATTATATTTTTATTCATTGGTATTTTTTATATGCATTAGTAAATAACTAAGAATAACAAACTACAGTAAACTGTATTTGCACTACAAACCATTGAACTAATTATTATGATAATGAATTAAAATATGATTTAAAAATAAGTTATGGTAAAATATGTAAATGGAAGAGAACACAGGAAGCCTGGCACATTCAAGTTTCCAATGAGCGCACCTGATCTTACGTTAAAAATGAAGAGGATACCCTCAAGAAAATGACATGATATTCATGATTCTAAAATTAAAAATATGAAATGAAAAAACAAAGAACTTAATTTGACATCTGATGTTTACCACTTGACTAGTCATAAATAAAAAAAATAAAAAACTTAGCATAACTTTTGCTGTTGTATCGTTGCTGTGGTGTTTGAAAGAAACAGCAGGTCTACTACCTGCGTTCTTGTTCGTGTGTGTGATGTTTTGGGTGTTATGTAAGACGGACCGTGGGTGGACATGAGTCACCTCGACCCTTAAAATGTCTACATGACTCAGTCTTCATAAATCTGCCTGATATTTACATTGTGAATGAACATAAATAGCCCGCACCTTCACACGTCCCACCCCACAGACAATCAACGCCAACCTGCAGATGTCATCCACTCAGACTGCCTCCAGAGGGAACATTTAGTGTTTTTCGTCATCTTATCAAGTTCAGCTAATGACACCAGAACCACAAGGCTGGCTTCCCCACCGAGTTTAAACGAAACAAACAATGTTTGGCAGGTGCCCACTGAGTTTGAGTCAGAAAAGACGTGTCATAGAAAGGAGCTGTCGCAAAATACTGCGGTAGAGACCTGTAGGAAACAGTTTGGGAATGTAAATTCAGGCTTTCTTTGATTAAACATGAATGTAAAAAAAATATATAAAATAAAAATATTAGTACAGCAACAATTTTAGGCCAATCTGGAAAGCAAAATTCTCCATGTGTTCCCTCAAAAATCTCTAATGGGTTTCTACAATAGCTGCTAACAAACTTCTACATAAAGACTACAATAGTTGTCTGATTAGTCAAGCACAAACTCGCATCCTTGTGGTATTTGAAATCCTTATGTAGATCCTTGTTAACAATTTGCACAGAAGACAAACCTCCAGTTTCACAGACAAGGCTTAAGCCTATAGTCCCAGACTAAAATGCATGTTTGAACAGGTTTAACTCCTGAATGATCCTGGAGTGATGATATTACTGCGCCGAGTCGAAGTGCTCTCAAGTGCTATTCCGACATACATTATAGTTATCCATTTTACCCGGTTATGGCGCTTTTCCACTACACAGTGCCAGCTCGACTTGACTCGCCTTTGTTTGGTTTTCCACTGTGTAAAAGTTGTACCTGTACCTGCTTTCGGGTACTTTTTTTCGTATCACCTCCGGCGAGATTCTGAGCGAGCTGAGGCGATACTAAAATGTGACGCGAAACAATGCAGACTGCTGATTGGTCAGAGAGAATCATCAATGCGTCATCATTGCACGCGCCAGACGGAGTATCCTGAATAACCCATAGACAGTATAAGAAGTGGACAGAGCCGTCTCATTGGAACTTAGTCGAGACAGTTGAAGCCCATTTTGAGCGATTTTTGAGCACTTCCGTTCCTGACGCGCAGACTCAAACCGACTCAAACTAAGCTTGATGACGTGAGCAACCCGTCTGACAGACGTAAATCTTCTAGTAGCTGTGCGTGAAAATTGCCAACGTTAATCTTGCAGAGACGGGGAACTTGAGCAAAGAGTTCTCATACCGAATTATTTCCAAAAACGTTGTTGAAATATTTTGTCCCGTTGCTTTTATGGACTCATTATCTATGGGCTTCTCCCTTGACGGGACGTCCCCCGATTGCCTGCGAGCTTCTCCTCCTGTCTGTACGGTCATTTCTGTACAGCGCGACAGAGAGTCGAGTGGTTTTGATGCAGTCGTTAGCCTATTTTTACAAAAACTGTTTCTACAGGGCCATAATGTAACATAGAAGGTAATGGAGCCCTTTATACATTGTCGTGTTTCTTTAGAAATAAATATGGAGTCTTTAAACGCCTCAGATGTAAAGTTATTCGCCGTCAAAGTGACCCCAAAATCAATGGGAGTCAATGGAAATGCTAACGCAAGTGAAGTTCTGCTACAAGATGGCGGCACCCGGCCGGCTTCAACTTCCGATCGATGGATTACCCCCTTGGCCAGACGGAGTATCCTGAATAACCCCGCCATTTTTAAATAGTTTGGCCAGAGATTGCGTGATATACCCATCACTACTATTAAAACAGCATACACTCGATTTCCTCCATTGTCCCGTGTGTGTGTGTGTGTGTGTGTGTGTGTGTGTGTGTGTGTGTGTGTGTGTGTGTGTGTGTGTGTGTGTGTGTGTGTGTGTGTGTGTGGGTTACCCGCTGTGTGTCGCGTAGAAGATTGTCACGGCAGTTTCCTGTGGCGTCGCTATGACGACCTGGTACTATTGCGGAGGTACTATCTGTAACGTTAATGAAAACAGAGCCGAGTCGAGTTGAGCTGGTACTGGTAATGGAAAAGCGGCATTAGAAAAGCGCCACGTTTTATTTTGTATCACCATACTTGGTTGTGTAACTGTATTTGAACGTGGAGGTGTTTGGTCGCTTCTAACTTCATCTCTGTTTGGATCGTAATGAATGAACTGGGCTCAAAGCGTCGCCGCACGCCAGAGCGATTGAGTGCACGCACTGAGACGAGAAAGGTATGCATCAACTCGTCTTAGTTAAGGGAATAACAGTTTAATATGAAAAAACGGTGGAGTGTTCCTTTAAAATATTTCAGTGCCTTTGTTTTGTCTCAAGATGCACATCAGTATGTTTTTTTTCCTAAGGCATGTTTATAAAAGATACTTAAATGCCATGATTGAACTAAGGCCTAATCCTGGCTTCTGTGAAACCAGGCCTAAAACACACAAACGATAATGCTACTATGCTAATGCTACTTTGCCATGCACATGAACTCAAGTCCTTGTGGTATTTGTAGTCCTTATCTAGAACCTTGTTACACAGTGGACTAAAACACGTAAACATTAACAATACTATGCTAATGCTACTTCCCCAAGCACATAAACTTGCATCATTGTGGTAATTGTAGTCCTTAATATGTAGAACCTTGTAACTTTCATAGACTAAAACTAAACTCTGACACTATGGCTAGTGCCTGTTTAACAATCAGTTATGATAACTGGGTGAATAAGTCCAAGATTAACAGTCCAAGTAAATAATATTCTTGAGCAGAGCTGTCAAGTATGTTGTGTCCGCTATTTTTCAGAGCTTTACTACATCCCTTCATCTATTAATTTTGTTGCTAATACGGTGAGGAGTTTTTTTTGGCATGGCTGGATGGGTTTGTGTTACGAGGAAGATCATATGGAGTCTTAGAGAAAGACAAGCTGTTACAGGGTCTGTAAAGTGTCTGTAAAACATGCCTTGCCTGTTGCCACCGTGCCCTCTTAATTAATCTTGAAGCCCTCAGAGGCTATACGCATGTGTGGAAACTGGTTGTGTGTTTGTGTTAGCATTTAACTTGTTTACACAAAATCCTATTTCACTCCAGAATTAGATATTTTGCTTAAATAAAATAAGGGCTTTAATACAATTAAGTTTTCTGCACTGTGAAGACAACTGACACTTAAAAATGTTACTGATCAATCCTATCTTAGTAACTATTGCTTATCCACCATATTGCTTATTTATATATTTATTGTACAAATGTTCTTAAATCTCAAATGCAAAAGACTTTAAAATCCTAATTTTCTCCTTTTTTCTCCCTTTCCCCTTAGATAGAAATATGGCCTGGACATTTATTTTGTGATTTTAACCCATGGAAGTAAAAGACAGTTAATTAATTTAAGAAACTTCCATTACAGAGCATAAAAACAGTCCAACGCTGACCGGCCATGACGGAGAAAAAAAAAAACCTCCAAGGTGCCGACACCAGTAGATTATGGGGCAATTATTCAAGGTATTTCGATCCTCCTCATTTATCTAACTTGCTGAACAATAGTTACCGGCAACTGCAGTCTTGGCAGCGAACGAAAGGCGACCTATTTTCAACTGTCAGCAAGTCAACAAAATGTCGGGCACAGAGTACACACACTATAGGCCGGGCCAGGTCACATGATCAGAGACGAACACCGCTGTTAGTCCATGAGGAATATCAGGCATTGCTATCCATTAACATCGGCAGCAGTTAGCATCTAAAATTACAAATGGTGACTGGTAAAATTATATATTGACCCCTGCTGTTCTCTTCCCTTCAGCACACCTGCTGGTGAAATGCGGGCATTGCCATGCGGGGTAATTTATACACCGAGCACCTGGCCAGACCACGAGACCCCACAGTGCAACCAGCAGCAGACTCGTCTCTGTTTCAGATCTGATTGAACCTTATACTGGCTCAAAATGGAAAAAGGCGGCTACTCATCCAATATAGTACGTTGATCTGTATCTTAATACACCACAGATCACTCTTGACGTCATGGCTTGAAGGAAAGATGATTGATAAACCGTGAATTTAGGGCCTTGTACAACATCTTAGCTTTCTTAAGAGCACCATATATGAACATAAGGAAACAGGAGACAGAAAAAATGACGTATATATTTAGACAGGTGTCCCTTTTAAATGTGCCAATTAGCGATACCAAACTCTTCTTTTTATAACTACACTATCTGGGCTAAAAAGCAACTTCCTCCATTGATTCTCATTCAAAAGCTTTACTTGATAGATTCCCTAAAAACTTGACATTTCTCTTCTTCCCTTGGATTTTTTTCTGAAAAAAGCACATTTGTGACCCCTGAACTTTCTTTGAACAGGCCACATGTGTTTTAGCTGGACCTAAAGTACCATTTTATGGTATACTGAAGACCTGAGAAGAAAGAATGTGTGAAAACGCCATAAAGCTGAAATCAATGAAAGGATTATTTACCAGAGTACTTAGCACCCTGAACACTTACAAGCTTACACTATACCCTATAAAGATTTCATTGAGAAATCCCTACCGCTACTTACTGCGAACTCAATCTACTTCAAGCAGAAACAAAATGGCTTACAGTTATTCTCAACCTGTGATGGTGTCAAGTATATTTATCAGAGAACCTACTGATAATATTATATATCATATTTAGCAGAGATGAGTCACAATCACCCTAAATCTCAGACAAGCTTGAGAATTTGAGTTTCTATATTAATAGCTTTAGTTATTAAATATAATTATGAAATATATAACTTATATCGTATAATTTAAGCGAAATGTGCAAAGTAATGGAATCGCAATAATTGTTTTCAAAAAGGGTTTTCCTCAAAGACTATGCCATTGGTTAGGGAAATAGAGATAGCTCCGCCCCAAACTCATGCTATTGGCTGTAGCGTTGCTATGTTGGGATGATTGGAATCCTAAAAAAATTTAAATAAAACTTTACCTACAACTGGCTAGGTAAAGTTTGAAACCTCAATGAAGAACAGAGCAGTATCTAATGTATAATATTTCTATGTTAAAATATTTTCTTAAACCCATTTTAACATAGAACTATTATACATTAGAAACAGTTCCTCATTGAAGTTTCAATATTTTTGGTTTTACAGAAACTCATATAAGGCATTATATCTGTGCCTTGGTGCTATACTATAAAATGACTACAGACATCATAAAAGATGGTACAATGGCACAAAATGAACAACTGAGCTACAGGTTGTAAAAAAACATGGCAGATGGTTAAACGCGAGATGACCGTATAGATGAAAGCAAAATGCCTTTATGGTGAACACACATGCTACAAACGACTCGCACTACACTGAGCAGCCGCATCTGTGCAACCCTGAGCTTTAAGCAAGAGATTTCAAAGTCTTTGGAGAGAAACCGTACACATTCCCGGCATTAAGGCATGACGGGGCTGTTGTCGAAGGTCTGTGATATGTTAGTTACGTGAAAAGAGTTACGTGCCACAAAGCCATTAAAGTCAACATGAACACAAAACAGCATATTTACTGTCTTAATACATGCTTCTGGTGTTGTGCATGATACATTAGTACACAGAAAGAAAATGTAATCATTCACAACAATGTATGCCTCGAACAATCTGATTGGTTGATAGTAATGTTGTCACTATCACATTAAGTGTCCTCGCGCTGTGAGATTTTGATAAGATGCACATTTGCAGTTTCCTTTGTTTTACTGTCTGGCAACGAATGCCAATGCATATCTTTTTGTACAGGCCATGTTCTGTATCAGCTAGAGCACTGACTCCCAACCAGGGGTGCATGCAACTAAATATAGACAATACTTTTTTATTTGAAGTTTATTTGAATAGGGACACGTTACTTTACATAAGCTCATGTTCCATACTACAACATTTCAGCCGAGTTGTAGTAATACATTTTATTACTACAACTAATTCTCAATGTTAGTCCCTAGTGGGCCTTTACAACATAAAAATACTAATTTGTATACTTATATTTAATCAGTGGGTTAAATGAATAATCACGTATTTTTTTTGTTCCTTTTTACAAAAAGAAAACAGTGTAGAAAATTGTATAATGTGTACAGGCTAGTTTTTTTTAAAGGGTACCTATCATGGAATTTTGAAAATTACCTTTCATGTAGTGTGTAACATAGATCTAAGTGAACGAAAACATCCTGCAAAGTTTTAAATATGAAAGTTCACCGTATACAAAGTTATTATCTCTCAAAATTAAGAGTCGACTCTGAGTCGTTGATATGAATCGATAGACGAACGATGCATTTTCTCTAACTTTCGTACGTCACTTGTCCAAGTTATTTGAATAAGATACGCCCACTCATTGCATTAGGAGACACCAGGGAATACATCATGTCGACGAGACGCTGCTGTGTTTTGAAGTGCGACGCAAAAGCAAACTTTTTTCATCTGCCCAGTGAGGAGCATTTGAAGACAGTGGCTACAGTTCATAACTATACCACAGAAGTATTATAGCCCGAACTTGTTCTGTGTTCGCGTCATTTTGAAGATGATTGCTTCACAAACCTAAATGCTATAAAGTATGAATTTGCGAGCCGGTTGATACTGAAGGAGGGAGGTTCAGTACCGAGTTTATTTGGATCAGCTTCCTTCTCCGAATCACAATCTGTAAGTAGGCTGTTGCTTTTATGTTTGTATCATGTTCTATAATTATTTTGTGTGTTGTGTACGCACAGGCACAGCGCAGCTTCTAGCAGCTAACTTAGGTCTTCAATGTCAATTGTATTGAAATATGTGAAGTGTTTGTCGTTGTTAATGGAGTTGTCACGAGCTCTCGAGTGTCACGCATCACGCATTGAGCGTGACAGTCACTCATTTCGGTCTTTTGTCACGCCTCTCCGGCCACACATTGTATTTCTCACGCTGAAAAACTATTTGTAATATATTTAATATGCCGCAGTGCCCAAAACTCACTCACTGTGGAACCGGCAGGATTCACGCGCGTCTCCTCAAGTGTTGCCAGGTCCGTATGCCTGCACTGTTTCCGCGGGTTGTTTGTGTAGTGCACGATGGTTGACGCGATTGTTTTATCCACTGGAACATGATTGTTATTGAGGAAACACCCGGAAACGCTATTTGAATATTTTTGGCCGTGATTGGGTTAGTTTGATGAGCAATTGGGCTGGTTTTGTTGTGCAGACCTGGCAACCCTGGTCTCCTCTGGTGTTGTTCGTCTGGTGTTGTTAGCCAATCAGAAAATAGCACTGTTGTATCTGGGTAAGATCTAGCGCAACAACCAATGACACCCCGTCGGCTGGGTGTCTAACATATCACCACAGATTAGCGTCACGCAAAGGAGGGGTTTGGAAAAATGACTCGCTAAACGATTCATATGGGAGTCGGTGAGCAAATCAGGTAAAAATAAATGCATATTATAAGACAACAAAAGTGTTTTTTGTCATTGCATGCTTGTAAAACTGTTGTTGGGGACTCCCAGAACAATATTAGGAACATTTTAAATGCCATAATAGGTACCCTTTAAATTTGCATTACTTGGTCCCACAATATTTTTTTTTACCAATCAGAATCGACTTTTTTTGTTTAAAGGTGACTTTAATAATATTAATCAAAATGACATCCAGTATAATATTTTTGTTTTAAGTATAAAGTTGCTAATTTTGGGAGAAAATCTGTGGAATTCTGCAGAACGGAGTGGTAAACTTGATATAATCAGTTAAAACGGTGCTGATCACAATAAAATGGGAGTAAAATAAATAAAATATTTGTATTCTATGGTAAAATAGCAGCATACAGCTTTGGCATGAACTTAAATTATGACTGAATTTCCTTTTTAAAAGAAGGATAATATAATTGAGTTAAAAGGAACAGCTATGATTTGGAGCTGAATAAAGGGGCACTTGATTTTTGATTGGGATGTTAAGGGAAAAAAACAGTCATTAGCTGTGTTTCCACTGTCGAGCCAAAAGTGGGCGTGCTAGTGTGTGCCAGGGCCAATCCAGGACCTTGTACTTTAACAATCAAATAAAGGCTAAATCTAGTATATATAAGCAGATCTGCCTCGTGCCTCGATTCTGCTCAGGGACAGACGTCCAATTAAACTCGGATAAACACCTTCTTTAATTTTAGACCATGTTTACCCAGGGACCTTTACACTTGGCCGACGTGTTCTCAGCATATGTTCGGCACACAGGAGGACTGCCGTTACAGTGCCGATACAGCAGTGCTTATTGCATATAATTCAATCAAACACATATAGAGCTGTCGGTGACGTCAGATCGAGCACTTGGTGTGAAGCGGTGGTCATAGGGCTGACTTCCCATTTCTAATTGCATCCAATAAGAACTCGTGCAGATGGGACGGCACAATTTATTTGATTAAGCTATTAATGGATATACAAGCAGGCAGAAATTGCTCTGATACACTGAAGTCATCAGATCTCCAGGTCATGAACCTGGCTTTTCAGTGTTTTCATAAAGTAAATCATTTATTGAATAAATAATTGATGATAATTATCAATAATAATTCAATTGAATGTTTCCCTACTATATAGTATGTGTAAAACAATATGCCAAAGAGTAGTATGTCACAATACATAGCATTCGAAAAACAGCAGACAAAAAGTCCCCGGATTTTCTCTGGCGAGATTCTGAAATGCACATTTGATGGACACTTTACTATCCCATGAGGCCACGGGACAGGATTTATGAATGGAAGTGAAGCGACTCTTTATTTCGTTAATGAAATCTATGACGAAAAATGTTCGTTGATGACCTTTTTTTCCATGACTAAGACGAGACGAAGCCAACGTCATTAAACAATAAGGCTCAATCCCAATTCACCCCTTGCCTCTACCCCTTGTTTTCGAGTGTACCCCTTGGCCCTTAAAACAGAGTTACAAGGGCCAAGGGGTTGAAATATTCCCTACGACATGGAACAACCCTTCATGAACCCGATACGTCATCAGTCATCGGCAATGGCTCTGACGTTATGGAAGCGATGAGTTTTTACTGGATTTTACCGAACGACTGACAGTTGTCATCCCGCTGCTCTTAAAGGATAATTCCAGTATTTAACACTTTGAGTATTTTCTAGTTTGTTTTGGATGAACTAGAGTGGTGGACACCACTAATCACTCGGTGAGTTGCACAGTTTTGAGAGCTAATGTTAAGGGTTGTTTTAAGGACATGTTTGAGTATGCTCGTAGACAACCACTCTGAAGCGCTCAGAGGCGATCCTAAAAGAGTCAAAAACTTGAGACAGGACCCATTGTCAAGTCCACCACTCTAGTTCATCCAAAACAAACTAGAAAATAGACTCAAAGTGTTAAATACCGGAATTATCCTTTAACTTTGAGGAAACATGATGATTATAACGTTCCTTCCTCGAAATGTATGTCTTTTCTGTTTCCAGAAAGGAAATTTATTATACAATTTCTTAATTTAAATGACTATATATAATTATTATTATTATTATATAAGAGTAAATAAAGTGCATGGTGGTGTCATCTGGGCCTAAATTTAAATGTTTAACCATTTGCGAAGCCATCTCGCCGGTGATTCGCAATGCATTCTTACTTTCTCGTAGCTCTCCGTTTGGGGTGTGCCTCTGAAAAATCTCAGTTTCGAAGGCTATGTAGCCCTACCCCTCTTATCTCTACAAGAATCGGGACACCCTACCCCTAGACGTGAACGCGCAAAACGGAGGCCAAGGGGTGAATTGGGATTGAGCCTAACTGTGATTAGCCTATATAAACATGCAAAATCATGGATGAGAAAAGACGAGACTAAAATGTAGTTTAAAAAACAAAAACTTTGTTCGTTTTTGTCAAATAAAAGAGGAGCTTTTGTGCTTGCGGTAGCCACATTTTCTACCCAACGATTTACTTAATATTTGCAATCTGGCAACCATGCGCACTCTCTACACTGCAGAAGGAGCGCGGATAATCTAAAAACACTGGCAAACAAGTAAGCTGGAGTTTAGCGATCTCCATTTGAGATTTTCTGCTTAAATAAAAGTGTCGTTCATTAAGTCTGTGTTCCCTCACAATCAAACCTTCTTCTCAGTGATGAACTGTAAATCCAAACATGGACCCTTTCTAGACTATACTTGCAATTGTTGATGCTGAATAAATGCAGTTACGACCTCTGTGTGACGACAGTCTTTTTTTTTTTAGTTGACTAAATATGATTTTAAAAAGTACATTTGACACAGGACAGTGTAAATAATTTTTTTTAAAAGCTGATAAAATTAACACAGAAATTCTCTTTCTGTGAAATAGCAGAGTTGCTGGTGCCTTAAGAGTGCATTACTTTCAACATAAAGATTAGCCCATTTATTTCTACATGTCGAAGCAATGAACACGTGCTGAGAGGCCAGAACGCCACAGCAGGAACCCCACAATTCGACAAAGATGGAAACAAATAAGCGTCACCACAAATAGGCTGATAGTGGTTGACACCCGCTGAGGGCCAAGCCTCGCACTTCTTCACCAGGCTCACGTGGCGCCTTGTAGAAAATATTTTCACACTGTATTAGTCACGTTTTGTGTGTGAACGTGAAGAAAACAGCAACTTGTCACTCCAAACACTGACACTTCCCCAATGTAACCAACCAAACTGGTTTTGATAATGAATGGCCATTCAGTTTTTACCAGCGTCCATCGATCAAAGGAGCTGACAGCACATGGTCGCTGAAAGGACAAGTGTTGATATTTGAGAGATCACACCTTCCTGAATAAACTGTCATGTGACCCAAGCCACAGGAGGAAACAAGGCACATTCAAACACACTATCTGAAACTCACAATTTAGACAAATGGTGTCAGAAACATTTGGCTGCGGCAATTACAATTTAAAAAAATCTGAGATATCAGAAGATGACTAAATGAATGAAAGCATGAAGTTTTGCTGGTTTGCCAACATCACATGAAGGTGGCGGCATGTAGATAATTTAAAATGAATCATGAAGATGCTAGCATTGCAGTGTTTTTCTTTCAAAGTTTGGTTCCTTGATGACTTTACAAATCGATTATAAAGCTAATGTTAGCATTGCCGCTCTGTTTCTGGACTTTTTAAGCTAAAACCTTTTTGTTCCTCAATCATCAGATCCTCAATCCTCCCTTATTTGGTTGCTAATCAACATCTTTGTTGACAATTGAAAACTTGCTAAGCTAATGGCCGTTTTGCTGTTTTGTTTTTTTATACCCTATCATACAATTGTCAGGCAAGACTTTATGGACGTTTGACAGTTGAGTTTTACCATTTTCGAATCCATTCAGCACATTTTCTGATATTTAGAAGAATATCAGTAACCAGACAGTTTCTGGTCCCATTGACTTCCATAGTATATATCTTTTCCTACTATGGAAGTCAATGGGACCAGAAACTGTCTGGTTACTGATATTCTTCTAAATATCAGAAAATCGGCTGAATGGATTTGAAAACGGTAAAACTCAACTGTTTAACTCTGGGGGAGTTGTAAAATAAGCCTATTTCCAAAAAAAAAGTGGAGTATCCGTCAAAGAGCAAATTTATGGTTGGAAGTCATTCCCAAAATCCATAAAGTGTTACTCGACATTTGTACAATGGGGTACAAAGAAACAAAACTACCATTCTCTTACCAAGCTGGATAGGCCAGTTGGATATCCCACATCCCCTTTTTAATTGAACAAAGGTAGGGGTCAGTACACCATTTAATTTTTTTTTAAAGTTAGTTAGTACTCAATGTTATAAATGTACGGTAGTTCCAGGAATAAAAACAAAGACATATCTCAGGCCTCTGTTGCCACATCTACACATCAAACAGCACAAAACACATGTGTTTCCACAGAGCATTGTCGCCATACTGATTCATGAGCGCATAGACATGAAACTAATGACAAAAGGCAACCGAATAGCCGGTAGTCTTAAGAGCTGAAGGGACGAAGGCATTCACAACATATTTCCCAGCTGTGATTTAAGCATCCCTGGTAATACCAGCAAACACGCATGCTATGAAGAACCAAGGTCAACACAGCGCTCAGGCCTTCACGAAGAAACAAGTATAAAACTTTTACGGTGCTTTTAAACATCTAGATCCAACTGTTCAAAGGTCAAACAACACCAAAGACCACGACAGCTGTGGAAAAAAGTTAAATATTACAATGAAAATTAACAACACGATATACCTTTCCAGGGTCATATTCACACGGCCGTTTACACCAAAGTATCCGGAAAAAATCAGAAGCGCTGTAGCCCAGAATGGCGTCTGGGACTCCCATCAGCCTCACGTTCCCGGGGGTACGAGGAAACTTCCCCCTCCGGGTCGGGCTGGCAGAGTGATATAGAGAGAGCAGCTGACGAGGGATATACGGGAGAAGAGAGAGGGAGCGATACACCAAGGCGGACGAGGGGGAAAAAAGGCCAACACAACAGCCCCGACACATCCTGACAATACCAGTCATAATGCTGTGGCCCACTGTGCTATTTAAAAACAATCCATCAAAAAATGCCCCATCTTTCACCGCACGGTCAGAGCCCACGACCTTTCGCTGGCTGTGAAAAGCTTCACGCGGGGAGCTGAGGATTTCATGCATTAAATGCAGGAGCCAATGTGCAAGGGACTGTAAAACAATTAAGCTGACTTCGTATGACAGATTCCTCAAACAAAGTCTAAAGGCCTGTTCACACCGGGACGAATTTCGCGCGCGTTATTCGCCGACGTTTAACGCCTCGTGACTAAACAAAGGGCGCCAATGTGAGTGTTCACACCGACGCGTAAAACGCCACGCGTAAAAGCGTCATTTTTAAAAAAACGCCTCGGGTTCGTTTTTTTTGTTTGACGCGCCGCGTCAAAAACTATCCGACCAATGAGATCGGCGCTTTTGCTCACGTGTCTGGAGCTTCTGAAGTTACAGTAAAACACAACTTGGGGGCGCTCAAACACAAAACGGTCTTGCTGAGCACACATACGTAATGGCGAAGAAGATACACAGCGTCCGTCTACTACACTCTGCCGGGAAGAAATAAGACGAGGAAGATGCAAGGCCAGATGAATGTAGAGCTGCTGGTCTCGTTGGTGTCAATATAAAGAGACACAAATGAGAATAAAGAACTGTATGACAAACGCGACAAACTTGCTCTCTTCTTCTGAGTGACAAGCGAGTGTCAGAAGCACTTTGTGGACCGGGGTATTTCTGTACATTAAGGGCCATCTAATGTCAGGGAATGAATTTGCATGTTCACTCGGCTCATCGTCAGCGAAAAACGCTTGGGTGTGAACACAAAAAAAGCGTTGAAAAACGCTGACGAATAACGCGAGCCGATATTCGTCCCGGTGTGTACGAGCCTTAAGAGTTATAATAGTAACACCGTTGGTGCATTGGCTTGATGCTGCAGGATTACTTTCGATTAAAAGTGTTCACAAATGCACTTTAACTGCACAGATTAACTAAACTGCACAAAAACATGTATATGCAAATTTACTTCAATTATATACAGCAATTTTTGCATAATTATAATTCAAAATAACAAACCACTGCAAATGTCATATTTACTAAACCCTATTATTTTTTTATTTTTATTTTTTTTTTTACAATTTTCTAACATTTATCTCAACAAAATGTATCAATAGCAAACTAAACAAACAAACAAATAAAAATATACATAAAAGGGAGGGATATTTATTTTTAATGACATACAAGTTTGATGAAACCATAAAAATATGAGTAACATTTTTAAATCTTTCTTTTTTTACAACAATCAATAATTAATATTTCATTGGTTCTCTCCTTTTGCATTTGTTCATGATTTTTAGCAAGAAATTGTGAAAAATTATGCGGACATACTCATACGAAGTATTGAGCAAAAACGGATAATGTTTTAAAATAGTAACAGTGGACGACATGTCCATAACTGGACACCTTTGTAACGCTGCAACAAAATTGGCATCCACATTTCTGTCAGTAACTCACACGGAAGAGTGGCCTGATTCTTCACGTCAGTCACTGGTGACACTAGAGGCTGCACTGAAGACTGAAGATCACTGCCATGTTCGTCCCGTTTACAGGGCTAATTTTGTTCGCCTGTACTAGAGCAAGTTACATAGCACTTCAACTGACGAACATATGCAAGACATGCAAAATAAACTTTTCTGTACACGATTTGCCAATGCAACCATCTAAACTTTGCAAGAGTGCTTATCAAAAACATAAATGAAATGCACAGTATAAAATGCAAGTGTTTTTTTGCATAGCATTATATTTTGACTAGTGTTAAGTGATTTCATAGAGAGGCATGTTGCAGGAATGTGGCCATTAGTTATGTGCACATCAGCACCGATCAAGCCGTGTCATTTATCAACAATAAACAAATAGCAGTGTCACCACTAACATCTGCTGAAAACATTCACTGGGACCAAATGCATGTGCTTGAGTGACTGTGGAGACCCAAGTTCATCATTTTATCCAATTTCCATTGGTTTTCTTCTTCATAATTGATTCAACATGAAGGGAACAGTTATCTGCCGTCATATCCTACATTATACAACATTAAAGAGTCACTTTTGTGTTTTAGCAGTGTTTTAAAACGTTAAAATTTTGCAATAGACATGTAATTTAAGTTTGGATCATTTATCAACTTATAAACAAGAGGTTGAGTTTATATATATATATAATATATATATATATATAATATATATATATATATATATATATATATATATATATATATATATATTATTTTTTTTTTTTTTTTTTTTTTTAAGTTAAAAAGTTTAGTTTACAATAGTAATTCATCAAGATAATTTACAGCTAAAATAAAATATTTTTATATGATGACTATTTTAAAAGTTCAGAGTAGAAAAGGTAATTTTTGGGGACCACTAAACTGTAAAATTAAATTTACAAAAAATCTGTAGCTATTGTCAACACAAACAGAGTTTTAAAATAAATAAATACTATTATTTATGCTGAAAATATCAGTAAGGAGTACTAACAATAATCACATTTAACAACCTTTATTGTTTGCTTTTATTTATAGATATTTTTTTCCCCAACACTTAACAGTCCCGGTTCACCCGCTGGTAAATATGAACCAAATAAATATATTTTCAGTATTAGTAAAACTAGTACGTTTAAATGTAAAATGAGAATGAGTATTACAAAAATAAAAAAATTTATAAAAAAAAAGATGTAATAAAATTCACAAAATCAATTGATTATATTACATTTATATCGCTTTAACTCTACAGAAAAGCATGTTTACATTTGTGACGAGAAAGCATGAGGGAATAAGCAGGAGGAATGATAACGGTTTATGTTGGAGATCTGCGGCTACAATAATACAGCTCTGAATCGCAGTGGAATTACACTTTGGCAAAGAACTCAAAAGTTACACTCATCAAACCCATCCATCATCCCTGTCTCGAGGAACCGTGCCACTTCAAGCATTTAGATGATTTCTTACAGTACTTGCTACTTAAGTGTGATTTATCCCCCAAAACGGGGACGAAACACTCGCTAACAAATCGATTTTTCATATATCTGCATGCAACACAATCGACTTTTCCCACAGCAGCACATTCCTTACCTCTGGAGGTGCTCAGCGCAAGCTTTCCCAACATTCCCTGGATTATTGGACTGTCCGTTCTCAAAAACACCCTTGTCCCAAGTTTGGTTCATGGTAGAAACAACTTTCTACCCACAGGAAAATCCAACGAGTCACTCCCTGAAAAGTTGCAGGAGGTTTTTTCTGCAGTGAATCCCGACTGAGGTCCCGTCTTTCTGTGCAGTTACGAAAACGTAACTGAAAACGGCCTCCAGTGAATCTGGGATCAACAGCGGTAATGAAAGTTAGCCCACTCACGCCCTCTCACTGAGCTTCTGCCAGACCTTCAAAAGTCTAAAAAAAAAATGCAGATAAAAAGAAGTGAGCTCGAAGGGGCTGGTGGTAAAGCTGGGATGAGGGCTGGAGGAATACGACAGGAAGAGGGACGTTAAAGGCGATTGACCATTTGGGAGTCCCCGAGGGCTGCCGTACACTTTCATTCTCTCTCCAGCCAATGATAGAGCAAGTGTGAGGAATGCCATTAGCCAGTCACTCAAAAGTGCCGGATCAGTTTCGTCAACAGATTATCAAAGGCCAGACCCCCGTGCGCAGATTAATAACATTTCTGACCATTAACATTTTGCACGGGCACAAAGAGGCCCCTGTTGCACGTCTATGTGCAAAGCCTTTGATTCTCTCACTGTAACGCTCTGGAGCATTAACTTCTGACTGAGAGTCTGCTGCAAGCCTGTCACAGACACACAACTGTACTGGACTTATTGGAGATCTGAATTGCTGGCTGTAGAATGTTGTGCTTGGGTACAATTTGATTTTAAAAATTGGGCACGAGATTTTCCCAATGAAACCAAGATGTGTTCAAGTTCAACCTGGATAACAGACTTTGGGGAGTCTGCGGTGGTTTGAAACTTGAAATGCACATAATAATGAAACCTGCAATGATTAATTCTCACTACAGAAAGAGTTAATGAGCCAATCTGTCATTTTACATCATAGAGAATGACAGATAGAAAGACGGATGGGTGGATATACAATAGCATGATAGATGGAATGATATATAGGCAGATAAAGCGATAGATATAAATGGAGTGACAGAGCAACAATAGACAGAGCGATAGATAGTGTGAACAGATAGATAAGAGTGATAGAGAAAATAGACAAATTTATAGATAAAGCAATAGTGACAGAGCGCTAGAGAGAGAGATACATAATAGATAGACAGAATGATAGATGAAACAATAGAGTGATAGAGAGATAGAGATAGGTGATAGAGAGATAGAATGAGAGAGAGTGATAGAGCGATAGAGTGATAGAGAGATAGAGGTAGAGAGATAGAGAGAGTGATAGAGCGATAGAGAGATAGATGAAGATAGAGCGATAGAGTGATAGATAGTGATAGATGAAGATAGAGTGATAGAGAGATAGAGTGATAGAGAGATAGAGAGAGTGATAGAGCGATAGAGATAGGTGATAGAGTGATAGAGATAGGTGATAGAGAGATAGATGGAGATAGAGCGATAGAATGATAGAGAGATAGAGCAATAGAGAGATAGGTGATAGAGAGATAGATAGAGATAGAGTGATAGAGAGATAGACAGAGAGAGCCATAGAGAGATAGATATAGAGCGATAGAGAGATAGATATAGAGCGATCGAGAGATAGAGATAGAGCGATCAAGAGATAGATAGAGATAGAGCGATAGAGAGATAGAGCGATAGAGAGATAGATAGAGATAGAGTGATAGAGCAATAGAGTGATAGAGAGATAGAGCAATAGAGAGATAGAGTGATAGAGAGATAGAGAGAGTGATAGAGCGAAAGATAGGTGATAGAGTGATAGATAGAGATAGGTGATAGAGAGATAGATGGAGATAGAGCGATAGAGTGATAGTGATAGATAGATAGGTGATAGAGAGATAGATATAGAGTGATAGAGAGATAGACAGAGAGAGCCATAGAGAGATAGATATAGAGCGATAGAGAGATAGATATAGAGCGATCGAGAGATAGAGATAGAGCGATCAAGAGATAGATAGAGATAGAGCGATAGAGAGATAGAGCGATAGAGAGATAGATAGAGATAGAGTGATAGAGCAATAGAGTGATAGAGAGATAGAGCAATAGAGAGATAGAGTGATAGAGAGATAGAGAGAGTGATAGAGCGAAAGAGAGATAGGTGATAGAGTGATAGATAGAGATAGGTGATAGAGAGATAGATGAGATAGAGCGATAGAGTGATAGAGAGATAGAGCAATAGAGAGATAGGTGATAGAGAGATAGATAGAGATAGAGTGATAGAGAGATAGACAAGAGGAGCGATAGAGAGATAGATAGAGAGAGCGATAGAGAGATAGATATAGAGCGATCGAGAGATAGATAGAGCGATCAAGAGATAGAGATAGAGCGATAGAGCGATAGAGAGATAGATAGAGATAAGGTGATAGAGCGATAGAGTGATAGAGAGATAGAGCAATAGAGAGATAGAGAGAGAGTGATAGAGAGATAGAGAGAGTGATAGAGCGATAGAGAGATAGGTGATAGAGTGATAGATAGAGATAGGTGATAGAGAGATAGATGGAGATAGAGCGATAGAGTGATAGTGATAGATAGATAGGTGATAGAGAGATAGATATAGAGTGATAGAGAGATAGACAGAGAGAGCGATAGAGAGATAGATAGAGAGAGCGATAGAGAGATAGATATAGAGCGATCTAGAGATAGATAGAGATAGAGCGATAGATAGATAGAGCGATAGATAGAGATAGAGCGATAGAGTGATAGAGATAGAGCGATAGAGAGAAAATAGAGTGAGGAGCGATAGAGAGATAGAGACAATGATAGATAGATATATAGATAGATATAGAATTAACGATAGATAGATAGATAGATATAGAATTATAGATAGATAGATAGATGGATAGATGGATAGATAAGAGCAATATATACCAAGATATATAGTGACAGACAGACACAGATAGATTTAAAAATAAATTAAATATACATGTAAGCATAAAGATTTTTAATTTGCCACTCTTGGTGTCTATCCATTAGATTCTTGCGGACCGGCTCATTAACCTCCTGCAGACATGTGTGACATTCACGGACACAATCCCAGAGTATTCTTGACTTGTAGGAAAGCAGATACTGTAGAGAATGACTGACACTGAAACTGCAAGCGCTGGACAAAATGTCCCACATCAGCAGGACAACTGCACACAGAAAACCCTCAGAAACCGCACTAACTGCGACGACAGGTGGAGCTGCGCAGAAACACTTCACTCAAAACATCCTCAGAAACCCTTTGTTACGCCGCCATTTATTTCGACTTTCAATCTTAACTATGAAAATCCTGTCCCTCAACCGTGCTGTCATTTCCACAACAGTTTTTTTTTCTCCAATAATAAAAAAGTGTCAAAATATGATTTAACTGCAATTCAGATAAATAAAATTTTAGCAGTGAAATTTTCCCTAGCAAGACAAAGGAGTCAGTTATTGTATTCTATAAATGTTTAAGTCAGAGTGATATTAAACATCATGCATAATTTGAGGTGTTGAAAATGACTTTTTTAAAACGTTTTTATTACAAAACCCAAACAAAGTGTAAAAGACATAAAACGTACAGTATACAATGATTATTTGTATTATAAAAATATATATATATATAAAGAGTATGTATCACACATTCAACATGAAACAAAGAACAGTAATTGACAGGACAATAAAAAAAAGAAAAGAAAAAAAGATTTTTTGGGATAGATTACCATGAGAGAAGGAAGGCTGTGTGTGTGTGTGTGTGTGTGTGTGTGTGTGTGTGTGTGTGTGTGTGTGTGTGCTAGAATGGACATTACCATGCGTGTAAGTTTGTGTATGATTAAGTGTTTTGTATTGAAGTGTGTGTGTGTGTGTGTTTATTCTTTTCTTTTTTTATAGCTTGAAATAAACTTCAAATCAATCAAAAAAGTATTTATGACATATGTGACCCTGGACCACAAAACCAGTCTTATGGGTCATTTTCCTTAAATTGAGATTTATACATCACATGAACGCTGAATAAATAAGCTTTCCATTGATATATGGTTTGTTAGGATATGTCAATATTTGGCCGAGATACAACCTTTTGAAAATCTGCAATCTGATGGGGCAAAAAATCTAAATATTGAGAAAATCGCCTTTTAAAGTTGTCCAAATGAAGTCCTTAGCTACGCATATTACTAATGAAGGGAAATAAATAAAATTTACACCATTGATTTACCACAACTAAACCTTTATTCACACAAAAAATCTCATTAAAATAGCCTATTTGTAATGCAATCTGGTCAAACCCATCGGCTGTCGCGCTGCACGGTTTCAGTATAAGGTCTAAAAATAGATCGAATGTCAGTTTTTTGTCAAAATTGGGTTTTCATAAAATTATTATTCTATAACATCTTGTCTATCCTCTTTGAATATATCTTGGGAAAATTTACAAGTTTAGTGCAGAAAAACTGCGATTTATAGTGGCAAGCTGAAAAGACTGTCTTACTTTCTCTTTAAGAACACGCACAGAGAGAGAGAAAAAATCGACATTTTAATCAATGAAAGAAATAAAAACAGATTTGGGAAACAGATTATCAAAACCTGTAATAGGCTATGTCAAATTTCACCATGTGGTGGCTTTTCCCAGATCGCATCACATTTCACCAGGAACATATAAAATTGAAGAGATCCACACAGCACACATTGATCGAATTCGTCGTCTTCCAGGGCATATTATTTGCCAAGCCGGTCTCTGGACATTCTGTATCATCTTCCCAATCATTTGCGAAAAAATAATTTACTATGTTCGTTACATTATTGCTGTCATTAAAGTTTAAATTGAGCAAACGCGCTATCTCAGAATCCATGGCTTGCACCGTAACCATTGCGGATTGTGTACACTGTGCACGCGAAGAAGTCGCCAGCCAATGAGAGGCGCTGTAGCAGGCCGTTGCTAGGAAGAAAACGTTTTTTTTTTACACGAGAAAGTTTTGTTTTAACGCTCTCTATTGGCTTACTGCTCTAATGACGTTGTGGAGAGTTATGAAACCGAAAGCTGGAAATCTAAGCTTGACAACGATACCAAACTTAGCAGCGAGCGAGTTTTTTCAGGCGTGTTTTCTGTCTTTTTTTGCGCGATTTTGCTGCATCCACTCACAAAAATATTTTTTATATATATTTACGGTAGGAAATTTACAAAATATCTTAATGGAACATGATCTTTACTGAATATACTAATGATTTTGGCATAAAAGAAAAATCGATCATTTTGACCCATACAATGTATTGTTGGCTGTTGCTAAAAATATACCCGTGCGACTTACGACTGGTTTTGTGGTCCAGGGTCACATATAAAAATGACATTCTGGTGGAAATGACTTTCAAACAAAACAAAAAAATGGCTGTCATGGACATTGTTAGTAGTGTAAAAAGTATTTATGAGAATATTTTGGAGGAAGGGCAGTAAGCAGCACCCATGTGCCGATCCGAGACCTGTGCTAAGTCGTAACGCCGCCCCTTTACATGAGATTGCTGTTCAGAAAAAGATCCAGCTGCAGCTGCGAATGCCATTCCTGATAACTCGCCACTATACATCCCAATGTTTATACCACACGGGATTTAAACACTCGAACATCACTCATCCGGAAAACAATCATGGTTAAAATATGCATATAATATAATGAAAACTTCCAGTTTGTTGCTGTTGCTCCCATAAACCTCCTGCATGACCTCATAAAACTGCTTTAAAAAAGGAACCAATGCAGTTCCCACTCAAAGCGGCGAGCTGTAAATGCCTCTTCACATACGGTTATGGTTTACAGGGGTAAAAATGGATCGGCAATGAATGACACAATGACGCCTCAGCGAGTGGTTATATGTAGAGCTCGTAGTTGCTGGGTCAAATTTAAAGGATCTGCATGTTGAGAAGAGTTTGTGACCTCATATTTACAGTCGAGCCAGTAAATACATCAACTGAAACAAATAAAAATGCAAATAACAACGTGAAAGTCACACAGGTCATAATGTTATTGTAAGAAACTATAATATCAAATAGATATCATATCAAAATAATTATTATTAATTTAACAGTTAATGGCAGCGGCTATATAGGGTAATATAAGGGAAGGAACAAATAAGTTATACTCCTTTCCACTCCCTTTTGAGCAAGAATTATATGTGTAAATAATGTATGTGGATATATGTATCAAAATTGAAATGTGTGTGTGTGTATGTATGTGAATATGTATGTCTATGTATGGGTGTGCTTATATATATATATATATATATATATATATATATTATATATATATATATATATATATATGCATATGTATGTATATGGGACATAAACTTTTGTTTTTATATTGTTTATATATATGCGTGTGTGTGTGTGTGTGTGAGTGTACACATGTATATATGTATATATATATATATATATATATATATATATTCTTTTTTTTTATTGCTTGAAAAACTTCAAATCAATGAAAAATGTATTTACAATTTATATTTGGCAGACACGTTCTTGTTGCAATTACCGGAGAGGAAGTTAAGAAGTGTTACAAGAATAAAAGTCATTCTGTACTTTACTTTTTGAAGTATATTATTTGATTGCTGGTGGATTCTGCTACAAATAATAATAATAATATTGATATATCCCTTAATTTTGTGTTCAGTTCTTATGTACAAAAAACAACCACATGAAATGATGATATAATAGGGCATTTTTGAATAACTGGTCACATATAGTGATTTGCAACTTAAAAGTCCTTAATGGGAATTAAAAGCTGCTTTTACTTTAGAGAAGAAAAAAGCAAGTATACCAACTAATAAATAAATAGCCATGTGTATAAAAATATATATATATTTCACATATACATACATACATACATATATATATATATATATATATATATATATATATATATATATATATATATATATTACACACACACACACATAAAATAAATGTTATACGTGTTGTTTAATTCTTTTAGCCTAAACATTTTTTAACAAATGACCCAAAAAAAAAGATGCCGACTGCATAGGCAGCTGAAAGTGAAGTGACTTGTGTGAGGAGCCATTGAGAGAGCAGCATCTGTTCTCCCAGCATGCCACCGCTCACAAAACTGACAAGTTTAATGGGAGCCTAACACTATTCACAGAGACAGACAGAGTCAAGGGCACATGGTAGTTATAGGTTTGACACGGCACCTGTCAGACAACAAATTAACTTGTGTGGTGAACGACTGTAAAGCAGGGACAGATTTATGCGAGGTTTATCGTGGCCTCCCTGTGATTATGGGGTGGTTTCATCTGTTGATTATGTTAAGGGTCGCAAGAGAGCGATACTGGCAGAGAGAAACGCGTGAGCCGTGAAGAGAAGAGAGATTGACAGGCCCAAAGGACTGTTGGATCAGTTTAGTGATCAGCTGAGTAGATCTGGCAGATTAAACTGTGCTTGTGTTGTTGGCAGATGGAAAAAGGATCACATATCTCCAGATCGTTTCAGTGAACATGACTCACCTTCAACAGAATGACTACAAACCTATTACAGACAAGCATGATTATTTCCAAAGCCTGATCTCCTCACTCACTCAACTCTGATCTGCATAAGCTCAGGTTTGAAAGACACTGGGATGGAAACAATGACAGAAGCATTACAAAATAGAAAAATATTCATTATTATTCTATATATAAATATTTATTGAAATGGTAGACTTACCTTGAGACTTGTTTAATAAGGAACACCTTCTCAAAAGCTCAAAAACCTAAAAAAATAAAGAACATTTAATTTTACACACATAAAATATACTTACATATTATATATATATTTACTTAAGTTACGAATAAAAATAACTTACATGACAAAAGCAGCCTCAAAATCGCTGATTTCTTTGCAACCACATAATGATGTAATAATATAAAAACTGCACAATGTGTGACACGGCGCCCTCTAGCGACAAGAAACCAGTGGAATCAGCTTTGATAAAGACCAGGGTAATTTTATTCTTTTTGGGTAACAGAATACACATTAGAAGACTATAATCACAATGACCTAAAGAATAAATGAAACATCAACAAAACAATGATAAAAAAAAACATGTAAGCTCATTGGGAAAACCTACAAAACGAGCCGTTTTCATATACCACTTAAAAAGGCGAGTATGATGAAATGCTGGTTTATTAGTAAAGGAAGAGAGAACTGGTGTCAAACGGCAGACTGCAAACCACAGCTCTTTAACACACACCTACCTGTGTATTCAGTCTTTGAATAATACAATTGATCCTTTACTGACGCTTAACTTTGAAACAGAGTGTCTGAACTTCCTCGTCTTTAAATAACTCGCGCTGACGCCAAGTGTGAAGCACGGCACATTTAATCAAATATTAAAAAAATGTTTTCAGTGTTTTATCCTTGAAATATGAGAATCAACAGAGGAAAGAAAATATAAAATTGTAAAACAACAAGTCAGCATATCCTGTTCTGAATCCAAGCAGATTAAGAAAAACAAACTTTTGCTTTTCATTCATTCATTCCAACTGGGATTTTAAAAAGGAAACACACCACTTGAGATGGTGATGAGAAACAAGCAAAATGAGTGATAGCGGGGTATTGTTTCTCTCAGCCGTGAGTGGTGTCGTCCTCCACAAAGTCCTTGGCCTGCTCTGCTGAGATCACATCGATGTGACTCACCTAACACACACACACACACACACACACACACACACACACAAGAGAGAGAGAGGTTAGCCTAGGAAAATCTGTGCAGCTTGACAAGACTTCCATTTATAGCTCATTTTCTATGCACAAAACTCGTTTGCATTTGCTAATTGCTTCACACATCAGGGTGTTAATGATGGCTGTTACCTTGTTTCTGAATTTGACGCCGTAGAACTTGTCTGCTGACTCCAGAAGCTCAGGTCTGAAGGTCGTAGTGATGAACTGAGCATGTCCAGCCAGCTCCACAATCATGTCTGAAAGACAGCAATACAAACCACTGACGCACTGCGAAACCACTTACTCACTCCAAGGGGAAGCTTGTAACCCCCCAAACCCAAACATTTAGGGTCATTGCACACTTGAGTCCGAAATTTTTTCGTGTTCATCAGCCTAAAAATTTGTCACGCACAGAAACCTTGCATACTGAGTCCCATGCGTATTTATTAAACCTTTGCGTAAAAAAATGCAAAAAATACAAAATGGATTCGTCAAGCAGTGAGGATGATTTTACTGCCTTCTCTCTTCTTAAAAAGAGAAAAAGAAAGAGGAAATATTGGGTCCATCCAATACTGAGATTGCGCCGAGAGGAAGGAGAGCTCCTTATCAAGGAGTTGCGAAATTATCACGAGCGATTAAAAATTTACCTCAGAATGTCAGTGGAACAGTTTGATGCTTTGCTAGCGATACTAGAGCCACATATTAAAAAGAAGACCACCAATTTCCGTGAACCAATCGATTCTGAACAGAGACTGGAAGTATGTCTAAGGTATGGACACACACACACATTTTGTTTTTCATACAGTGCTTTGTGCTGCGAGACAAAGTGTATCAACTTGTCAGACGCCTTTCAGGATTTTGTCGTTCGCTTATACGGTGGATCTGAATTGTCAAAAAAACTCTCAAAATGCTGGCTGTGGATGCGAAAAACGCAGATAATCGAACCCGATCCGTTTTTTTTTTTATTAAGGATGAAAGTTTCGTTGACAGTGTGCAAGCGTGAATTTTTTTTTTTTTACGTGTGAAAATTTCGGATGCGAATTTCGGACTCGGTATGCAATGGCCTTTAGTTTGTAGTGAAAAGATAAAACAAATGACCGATATGGTAGAATTATTAGAAGAAAAAAAAAAAACATTATTTTGATTAAAACCAGATCACTTTTTTTTGATGTAGTGGTTTATTTTTGGTCCAAATTTTCTGCCTTTATTCCTCTTTTCAGTGGCTGAAATGTCGCTGCATCTCTAATGTCAGCAGTGCATTGGCTGATGGTACCTGACACTGCTTTTCTGTGCTGGGCATCCAGAGCCTGGTCGATTTCATCAAACAGGTAGAAAGGAGCAGGGTCACATTTCTGGATGGCAAAGATGAGAGCCAGAGCGACCAGAGACTTCTGCCCTCCAGAGAGCTGCTGCATCTCTCTCATCTCTCCCTGTTTACCTGTGAACGACACCTGACGCACACACACACGGTTTGTCAAGTTTTAGCATGTAATAAGTGTGCGTACATAAGAACACACTCTTTAGATTCTCCATGCTGCCCTTACCCTGATGCCCACACCAGTGAACTGGTCTACACTGGGCACACTGCTCTGAGAGGAGGAGCCCCTCTCGCTGTCTCCTCCCTCGCCCTCGTCCTGGGACTGCCCCCCCTCAGTGTCGCCCTTCTTCATCACCAGAGTGGCTTTTCCACCGGGAACCAGCTTCTGAAACACCTCGCTGAAATTCTTAGACACCTGCCGAGAGACAGAGCACATTATTAAACAGGATACAGAAGGTTTGTTTTTATTTGTGCCGACTGCGGTGGGAATTTGATTTAAATAAAAATTAAATAAATGAGTGATAATGTGTTTTAAACAGAGCCAGGGCTCGACCAGAAGAACTGAAAGGCTTGGTGACTGCCAGGGAACTGAAGTCTCTGAAGTTTATAATTTGCACGTGTTTTTAACCCTCTGCTGCTCAGTCATTTTTGACCACAACTTGGTAAAGGTCTTGGCACTTGCTATGTGAAAAAAAAAAAATCATGGACATAATTCAATCAAAACGGTTGATTGTTCCTGAATAAAATAGTCACACTTGTAATCCTCACGGTCAAAAATGTTTAAAACATGTTTTGGAAAATATATATTTCGTATAAAACAAATTTGAAAATTGTATTTTTGTGCATTTTTCAAAACACTAATCTTAAACTAAGATTAGAGTTTGAGTGAGTCTGTGATGGTCGTACCTGTTTGAAGGTGAGCTGGATGGCCTCGTATTTGCGCAGCTCCAGGACGTTCATGAGCTCCATGATGGATTTGTATCCTCTGTCCAGCTCTTCCTGCCTCTTAATCAACTTCTCTTTCTGCTCTGAGAAATTGACGAACTGGTCCAAGGCCTTTTTATTCACATGGCTGTACTTTTTCAGCTCTGTGTTGCACTGCTCCAGTTTCCTGAACAACTACACAGACACACACACACAAACATTACACAACACGTAACCAATGAAATAGTATCGAGGGGACATGATGATGGAAAACAATTTGAGATGGTTAGGGTTAAAAATTGCATTTTTATGCGCTGCGTTCACCGAAGAAAAGTAGCGTTCTTTGCAAGCAAATGTAGTTTATCAAGGGAATGTAAAAAATGTGAAAGTTAATTTTCTCCAGAGCAAAATCACTTGAATAAACGTGCCATTTTTACCACTTCTGAACCTTCAAGAGAAGATTCCAGAAGATAGCTAAAGAAACAAGACGGATATGGCACAATTCAACCTCCCTCCTCAACTCCACGCACTCAAGTTCACCAAGACAGGGTGAAAAACAGGAGCGCAAGCATGGGGTAATGAGGAATGAGTCACCTCTGTGTAGGAGGGCTGACACACAATACAGCCCCTGACTGGAGAGGTGGAGAGAGAGGAGGAAGATCAACTAAGAGAAAGAATATGAGACAGGTGGGAGAGCTGCGAGACTGGAGGGGGATGAGAGGAAAAATTAAAGCCAGACATGAGCCGAGGGTAAGTGGTAAAAGGGTATCCAGACAAATCGTGGTCTTCATTATGTAATACTCGTTTATGACCTCATTTGCGACAAGGAGGAAAAAATGGTTTGATATCAATCTAAATGAGTCACTGGAAATTATATGGACAATTATTAGCAACTTGACCATAAATCTTGCATTTCAGGGTAAAAAAAAAAATATATACATATATATATATATATTACAGTGTTTCCCCTACCATTATATAAAGGGGGCACCCTGCCCTCCTTGAAGGTCAAGTAAATTTGATTTGCTTTATAGCACCAGATTACAATTTGTTATTTTATTAAACAAAATAAATAGCCTTTAAGTAATGTTATTTATCTTATTTCCACGATGGCATGTCTTTTCTGTCTGTGTTTGCGCATTTACAATTAACTCAATGAGTTCGCACTCACGCGCACACACAAACAAACACTTGCGTCACATGAGCACTAGCGTACACAGAGCGCGCAGCGGGAATACATACATCAATAAATGTGTGAGCTAGGGATGGGAATTGAAAACCGGTTCCACTCGAGAACCGGTTCTATGTACCATCGATATTGTATGCCCTCGACATTAACGAGTCCTCTTATCGATGCTCCTGCTCTGAGTCAGCCACAGTATGACCGTGAACTCACAACTGTCCCGTTTCTCCTTTATCGAGCACCATAGCACAGCGTCCAAAGCTAATTTTTGTCCCGCCAAAGTCTTATTTGATCGGTTAATAATGTAGACGAACTGCTGCGCGTGTGACAGGGCGCATGTTTAACTGAACGAGCAGAAAGAGAGAGCCCTGGTCGCGCGCGCGCGCGCGCTCTCTCTCTCTCTCTCTCTCTCTCTCTCTCTCTCTCTCTCTCTCTCTCTCTCTCTGCGGAGCCAGGCGAAAGTATAAAAGGCTTCACCGTCGACTAAGTGCTGTCTTGCTCTATCTTCCTCGCATATATTAATCAAAATAAATCTACACGATGACGATGGTAAGGTCGGAAGAATAAAGTTTCATGTGGAGCATTCAGAGATTTTTTTTTCCTGAATTCCCGCTGGGTGGGTGTTAAATGAGCACATAAAGCATGAAAAGGAAATTATGTAAGATTTCTTTTTGGTTTTAGGAATGTTCTGTCGATCTCAATAAATGGGCCAGACGTTTCTGACTTGCCATATCAAGAGGCTCTGGAAATGTTCTTCCAGAAGCCCAGAAAGATACACTGCAGTGACAAAAGCTGCACACTTTGTGGATAAATGACATAAAAATAAATGTTCCAATGTTTAGTGTAATGTACAGTTCAATTAATTGTTCAGGTAATATATTCACTGCTACCATTAAAAGAACCTCCCCCGAAAGCTGTACACCTAGGGGAAACACTGTGTATATATATATATATATAGCAGCAGCTTCAAATATGTCTTCTGTACCGGCTGTATACCTGTTTGAGCGTGAGCGTTTGGTACTTCTCAAAGGCCTCCTGCGGCAAGGAGCCCAGCTCTCGGATCTTCTTCATACATTCCTCTTTCTTTTTAAGTAACATGCCCTGTCTGTTGGTCATCTTCTCCAGCTCCTTGGTGTCATGGTTGATGGCTTCGTTCTGCTCCTTCTCAATGTTCTTCCAGCGCTCCATACTCTTCTGGTGATCCTTTATTTCCACCTCCGTCTTATCAATGAGGGTGTCCAAATCTGAAAAATGAGAAACAAAATGCAACAAAATTTAATAAAAAATATTAAATAAATTAAAAAACAATGATTTGAGTCTTTACTCACCCTCAGAGCGAGCCAAAGTGTCCTTTATGCGTTTATTAATGCCATCCAACTCTGATGTGGTTGCAGTGAGGACGGTTCCTCCTTCAGTTTCTCTCAGTTCATTTAATTCCTACACAAACACACACTTTTTAGTGGACTATATGGCATTGTATTTCATACAGGTTATACTGCCAAAAGGGAAAACTGCTATATTGACCTGCTCGACTTGGTCGAGACGCTTGCGCAGGTTCTCGTTGAGGTACGTCTCTACCCTGGTCATGATTCCCTCCAGCTTAATTCGCTCATTCAGCAGTTGTCTGTTGTCCTATAGTAAAAAAACATTACACACATGAAACACAAACATCTATAACTGACCCCAAACTGAAGGGCCAAAAGAAACATGTTCGGTTTTAATCGTTTATTATAAAGCCTAAAAAAACATGATGTGGTTTTTGGCCACGTGAACGTACATCTAAAAGAACAAGTGACAATTATATGCATACGTTTAAAGGCCAAGCCTGCCTGAAAACTCAAAAGCAGACAAATTAGCAAACCAAATGGAAGGCAATAAAAAAAGCAAAACAAAGGCTAATGATGTGGGCCGGTTATACAACATTTAAAGTAGCTTTTTAATTGTCTGCTGTGTGTGTCATGTGTCAGGCTGGAGGTGGTAAAGAGCTGCAGCTGTGGCCTCGGGCTTCAGAGATTATTCTCACACACATCTAACAGAGCTTCACATTGACTAACTTTCCAGATGAGAGTCTTCATACACACATGATTTTGAAATCAAGATATTATTGATAAAATGATTTGTATTGGTCTAATATATTTTAATATACTATTGTGTATGTATATATATATATATATTTTTTTTTTTTCTACAAAGTTCAATAAATTAATGATGGTTCCAAAGTCAATCTGCAATCGTGATCTCAATATAGACCAAAATAAATGTTCATGACTTTCTCCATAAATCAAGCAGACCTGTTGCAGCTGCCTGATCTCGTCATTGAGGTCGTCCACTCTGCGTTGGTCTTCTAAACTGAGCTGAGAGAGCAGGTCCGTTCCCAGCTCTGCCTTGAGAGACTCCCGCGTGCTCTCCATGGCGTGCAGGCTGGCCTCCAGACTCTGAAGACTGCGTTGCTGGGGGAAAACAGTAGAGAGAAACCAAATTAAAGACCTGATACCGAAACAATGGTAGTGATAGTACTAGCGCTTGAAAATATACTATGCGTTACCTTGGGCATGAACGTTTTCTCTGACTGCTGTCTCTTCTCCTTCAGCATTTTCATCTCAGACAGTATACTGTCTCTGGATGCTTTGAACTTCCTCTGCTGGGTCTCGATTTGCTGCATCTGATTCATCAGCTGGTCAATTTCATTATTGATACGTGAAGAACTGAGTTAAGGAGCACACAAGAACTTGTGATCCGAGAACTTGTTTAATCCTGAAAAGCTGCATCACTTTAGATAATCTGCTTGTTGACAGTGTTATTTTAGTATCATTTGTTAATATTTTGAATTAACTTTTATTTTTATATTTTCATAATGCTTTTTTGCTTCTCAGCTGTGCTCATTCTTTTGAAGAGCTGTTAAATACTTTTATTTGGCCTGTTTTTGCTGAAGCTGAAAAGGTGGTTGTGTCATCTGAATTAGTCAGAGTATGAGCCACGCAAATCTAGTGTGATTCGATCAAGGATTGAAATGAATTTCACTCGAAGCCTTAAGAATCACATCCTCCAATCCAGCGACACATTCTCATCCCTCCATTACTAATATAACACACCTGTGTGCAGCTCACACATGACCACGTATATGTTAATGACTAGCTGACTCATTCAGTGATCCTCTGTGACCTTGTGTCATCTAGGCCGATTACACCAGCAAGCCCTACCAGCTAAGAAACACACATGTAGAATTTTACAATCCATTCGATTTCATGCCACTCCATCACGAGTAACCCTGTGTGTGAGGTGTAAATGTGGAGGATATGTTCAATGTTTCTACGCAGGTTCTCGTTGAGTTTGGCCTCCAGTTCCCCAAGCTCCTCCTCGGCCTTCCTCATGTCCTTCTGCAGCTCCAGACGGGACTTCCGCGTGTCGTAGTAGCCACCGGTCAGAGCGCCACGATGACTCACCTGATCACCTGTTACACATAACAAAAAACAACAACGACAAGGGCTCAGAAATCATTTGAATAAAAAAAAAAGAAAAACACAAATAGGAACAAATCTGTTTACCCTCCAGAGTGATGCAGTCCATGGTGAAAGCCCGGGCCAGCTGAGTGGACACTTCCATACTGCGGCAGATCAGAGTCTTCCCAAACACGTGTTTGAAGGCCTTGTCGAAGTTCTGACTGTAGCGAAGCTTGCTGATCATGGGGATTGCGTCCTACAGAAAATGTGTACATTTCCACTTAATAGAATAGGAACAAATAGCAATAAACTAATAAATAAGAAATAGAAGATGAATAAGCTTCATTTTTAAAAGTCAAACCCTTTTTAAATTACTTCCACAATGTGAAGAAAAAAAAAGGACAGGACTTGGTTTTATCCATCTGAAGGTGATTGGATTTTTTAAAGTGAGCATTCCAGAATGAAGCCAGGCTTTTTGGGGGGGAATATTAGCATAATTTCACCTACATTTCGCATGCAAAATGGTCCATTGTGAATAGAGTAGCACTACTAACACAGAACATACAGACATAGCTAGGGCTGGGTATCGTTCAAAATCTTTCGATCCGGTGCCAATTTCGATACCTGTTTCGATACCGGTTCCTAACGATACTTTTTTCGATACAAATTTTATGAAATCCTTTTTAACAAGATTACATAACACATTACCTCAGAAAAACTTTGTTTTTATTTTTTTCAGTTTGACTCATGCTCCTTAGCCAGTGCACAAAGGGACAAAAAACGTTTTATAAACAGCTCATGCTCACCAAAGCTGATTTTTTAAAAATAAAAAATACAGTAAAATTTGTAATATTGTGAAATAGTATTACAATTTAAAATCTTATTTGAATATATTTCAAAATGAAATTTATTGAAATGAATTGAATTCAAAGCTGAATTTTCAAAATCATTACTTCAGTGTCACATGACCCTTCAGAAATATGAAAACAGTTTGCTGCTTAATATTTTGGAAAATATGATACATTTTTTCATGATTCTTTGATGAATAAAAATTAAAAAGAACATAATTTATTTAAAAACGAAATATCTTGTAACATTACACATGTTTTAATGTCACCTTTGATAACTTTAATGCATCCTTACTGAAAAGAAATTCTGACTAACCAACACATTTTTGAACGGCAGTGTACATTCAGTAGGTTATTATTTATTGCAATATAAACACTGTCAGAGTGATCAACAAGGCATCTCTTCATTTACCAATCGAAGAGGAGCAACTTTTATGTTTACTCTGTGCACTGTCAAGGTCTTCATCATATTTGTCGTGGACGTGGTACCGGTCTTTGCAATTATTTTACCGCAAATACTGCATCGCGCGCTGTTGGCATCGAGCCTGGAGAAATGTACCCACACTTTTGATCGACTTTTCCACATCTTTAAGGTATTATGTGTGTGTGCTCGCGTTTCATGAATATGTGCGCGGAGAGTTTGTGTGTGTGTGTGTGTGTGAGTATGTGCTCGCGTCTCATAAGTATGCGCGTGGAGAGTTTGTGCGTGTACGCGCGCGTCTCATAGGAATATGTGCGCGGAGAGTTCTGCGCGTCTTGTGTGTGTAGAGTTTGCGTGTATGTGCATTTCATATGTATTTGTTTGAGCACTGACGTTGACGAGTTAACTCCGTAGGTATCGAAATCTGGAACCGAACAATGTCATTTTTCGATACTCGATAGTATCGAGGCAATTCGATCGATACCTAAAAAGTAACTCGGTACCCAGCCCTAGACATAGCACCGGATCTTTTATTCTGTATTGTGACGTACATCTGAGTAAAACGGATCATTGAGAAAATAAAGTAGGGTGGGGACTTGGTTCTATCCATCGGCTGTTCATTAGATGAAGGCAGATCTGAATACGAGCTTGCAGTTGATCATAAAGTGGTGAGGTTTAAATTGACTACATGATTGGAGAAGTCCGGTATAGTCTGTCACTTCATTGGAAGGTTAAGTTGATTAAATTACAAGCTCAAAAAATGCTTTAAAAAAAGGTGAAACGTACATGGATGAATAGTTTAGTTTAACATCAATAACATGCATTTAAAAAACAGATTGAATGTTCATTTCATGCTGACCTAATAAGGGTCCATTTTAAAGGTCATGTCAGTGGTGTAGGTGAACATGTGGCCAGCTTACGTTAGTCTCAGGGTAGGCGGTGTCCCTGACGTCCAGTTTGGTGAGAGGCAGGAAGGTGACCTCTCCAGGCAAGTTCATCTTATTAAACTCCATCAGAATCTTGGTGCTCACTTCATCCGTTTCCACAATGTGGTAAAACAGCCTGAACAAACACAACTCCATTACTGTCAACACACTGCCACAAACATCTGTGTGACACATGACATTAAGCAGAAACACAAACGGTGTGTGTCTGACCTGGTGCCAGCGGTCACCTCCACACAGGTGTAGAAGGCAGGCTCACACTCAAAGTTGTTCATGACGATGCCGTGATAACCGTTGATGACGTGCTGGTTGATGCCCTTCCGGCGGAAATGTTCCAATACTTTATTAATGCTGTCAATCCCATTCAAGATAGCCTGGAGGACAAGCAAACAACAAGCAAAACATTGCATTTAAGTTCGTATTTTCATTTCAAGCCCAGATGACGATAATCTGAGTTCATCTATACTGATGTATATTTTTGTAACGCGGGAGAGTTGCTATAATTAGTGACTGACTCAGTCCATGAGAAGCGATCCAGCAGCCAAGTTGAGCTTAGCAGATATGGTTCAGTTCAGCCGATACATTGTGAACTGGTGTGGGCGGCATTTGTTTTAAAAACATATGCATGTTGGTTACATATAATGAACATCTGAGGTGGACTTGATGGTTTAAAGTTTGAAATTTAAGAAAGTTAGACATGAATATTAGAATGGTAATTTACTTTTGTACTGTAAAATAAAATGTATAAAAAAAATTTGTTACAGTAACTATTACAACAGAAATATACTATTTTGTATCTAATAACTTTAAAAAAGAATAAATTATAATTATTAGTCATTGATATATAATCATCAAAATATTTGGCCAAATAGTGCAGCTCTACAAAAATGAGACGGCAATTCTGGAGCTTTTTTGTGCAATTGCAGTTAAAAAAAATAAAAATAAAAATTAAAAAATAATAAAAAAAAAACAGAAGAAATAGTTCCTCCAAATCGTGCTTCCCTACTCTGAGGCCATATTTTAAGTTTCATTAAAGGCTTACTTAAATCAACGACAGCAGGATGTAGAAAGACATTACTTTTCATATAATTATGAATAAATATAAAAAACATGATAATGTACAGATGACTGTTTTGGTTTCTAACCTTTCCTGTGGCTGCTCTCAGTAGCTGTTGTTTCTTCTCCAGGTCTTCTCGCTTGGCTGCCAGCGCCTGCTGTTCTGCGTTCTCCTCTCTCCACAGGTAACTGCAGGAGGAGGGACACAGACACGCCCATCAGCTCTGGCTCACAAACACTACGCCTGGGTTCAGCAGGAGACCCTATTCTATAGCCCATCCGTCAAGCCTCATCATGCTGGGAAACCTATGGCTAGTGGATTATTAATAACTAAAATGCCAGGTGAGGAGAGGAACAGTTTGTTCAGGTAATAAGAAAGGGAGGGATGCTGGAAAATGGGCCAAAGTCAGACAATTTCCCATGATGCATTGGGAATAAGAACAGGAGGGTCTTACTTTCTCTCACTCTGAAGTTCATCCTTTCGGTTCTTCACCTCGTAGTACTTCTTATCCAACTCCTCCACTCGAGTCTTCACTTCGTTCAAGTCTTGGTCCAGTTTCTGTGATCGAAGTCAAGCGTCATACATTCAAAACCATCCATAAATCTTGCAGAAGTAAAAAAAAATTCTGTCCTCTACTGTTCAATACCAAAACAAGCTTTTAAGGAATCTTACGGTGTACTGTTCCAGATTTCTCTCTTTATTGGCCTCTGTGTCCTCCAGATCTTTGTGGATGGCGGCGATCTGCCGTTTCTTGTCGTTGATGGCTTGATCCAGAGACTTCAGCTCTTTCTTGATCCATTTGTCCCTCTCTTCTTTAGAGGTGAACTGGCTGCCTCGACCCTGCTTGGCATACAGATCTGTTCGCTCTTGTGTGGCTTGAGCCAGTCTGAAAAAACACACAAACAAATGAATCATACTTCAACTATTGGTTAAAGACACAAAACAGCATTTTTAATGCATATGTCCTACTTAATGTGACATTTTGTGAAATAAAGTAATTGAAATAATTTGTGAGAAGACAAAGAAGTGCGGGACTAGAACAAATATATGGAAAAACAGGCAATATTATTGCCCCAGTCATAAAAAAGGCAAGCCGAATGTTAAAGAAATAAATATTGACAATTTGATAAAAATATTAGTAAAACAAACTACTTCTTTTATGAAAAAACAGTGATAATGAATCATCCAATCACAAACCTCTGAAATGATAATGTAGTAGCAGTAGCAATAAGTAAATTATGGTTTTGGGATGTAACGTAATACTAGTTGAGTCCGAAACGCACCTAATATGTCCCACAAATAACTTTTAACACGTCCCACCCCAACTACCCGTTTAATAGGAAATACATCAACACAGGAAAGAAAACTATGTTCCCTACTTGGGCCCTTTCAATGCTTCAAAAAGTTACCGGGCAATTCCTCGCTCCTCTTTTTCTTTCACAGCGTTAAACTTGGGTTCTGTTTCCTGCAGCTCCTTCTGTTTTTCTTCAATCTTCTCCAGAAGCTTCTGGCGCTCTTTGAGCAGCCGTTTCTGTTGGACAGGAAGTGAGACCGTATTTAATAACAAGTAGCGGCATCAATTCATGATTCTCTCCTCTTTTCATAGAAAGCCTAAATACATTTTGTGCAGATGCGTGAGGAGGTGTTCATATTTAAATGAAATGTGCATAAACAGGCGTGTAGATCCAGTGTCATGAGCAGAACAAAGGGGATCTCCATCTGAGCAAACCTACATTCACCAATCAAAGGGCAAATGACGCATTTCTGCCTCTCCTCCATAGGGAAACACACACACTTGGCCAGGTGGGACTAATCCCTCTATAAGCCAAGCCGGGATGCGGGAGGGCCGACCAAAAGTGTGTATTTCACACATAGAGGGATACACAAGCATTATGTGTGTGTTTGCGTCTGGCTGCGAGCCCGAGCTGGAGTGAGCGTGTGTAGTTCGTGACGCAGACGGAGACACTGCAGACCCTCTGTTCACTAGTGCCTGCCAGCATTTCCTGCAGCTCTCTGGCTCTCGGTGTGTATAATGCGTGTGTTTGCATTTGCGAGCATGTGTATCAAACCCGCGTGTTTGTGTGTGTGAACTCAGTCATCGCTTCAATTCAGTAGCAGCTAGGGCTGGTCCGAATACCATTTTTTGAGCTTCGAAGCTTCGGTAGGAAAGAACATAGAATATTCGAAGCTTCGGAATTTCTATTATGTCTCAGACCCGCATATTGATAGCGGCTCCCTGATGCCCGCAAATCAGTTAAAATCTCCCGGAAGCTGCTCGCGAGCTCCAAACCGTGTAGCGCACGCACGACAAAGAGAGGGAGAGACCTTGCGTGTGTCGTGTGTGCAAATGTGCGTGTGTGTGCAAGTGTGCGTGTGTGCCTCTTGAAGCGCATGTAAAATGCGCTTCAAATTCTCGAAATAATAATCATGCGCTGATGATGATCATGCGATCATCATCAGCGCATGATTATTATTTCGAGAACCGTTCATCCAAATGACTTCACAAGGGAGTGCAGTGTATTTGGTGCAATATAGATAGACAGGCGAGACGCGACACGTTCAGAATTAATAAACTTTTAATAAACTACAGAACAGCGTGAGCGGGAAGCGCGTGCCTCACGCGAGCAGAGCTTATGCTCCGAGAAGAACGGACACTGCTCTGCACTAGTGATATAAAACACTCACAGGTCTGTAACTTAAGCAATATTTCTAATAAGGTAGGCTAGTCTAATAGTCTCACTAACAAATTACTGACAAAGTAGATTTAAATGAAGAAGCGGAGCGCCTCACGCGAGCAGAGAATGGACTCTGATATGCTATCTTATATGCTCCGAGAATGGACACTGCACTAGTGATATAATACATAGGCCTACATTTATACATTTTAATACTACATACATTTTAATATATTTTGTTTCTATTATTCTATTTTCCACAATGTCAAAGCAATGTAGCGTAACCCAAAATACAAGCTCAGGCATTCACATCTGTCCATGCAAACTGTTCTGCGGTCTAGCCAGAGAATACTCCCGTTGCAGGAACACTTTTAGTAGTCCAAGAAGAAGCAAATATATTTATTAAGTAGCCTAGCTATAATGGATTTATATGTAAAGTATTGTATTTCACCAGATTTTATAGTGTAAAACATATAGGCTACAAGCGCGAATGAGAACCGTTTCGAGGGGGGATGCCAGATTTGCAAAAAAAAAAAAAAAACGAATATTCGAATGTCACATTTTCAAACCGAATACCAACCCACCGAACGAATATTCGAATATTCGAATATTCTGGTCCAGCCCTAGTAGCAGCAGCAATAAGAAAAGAAGAAGCAGATGGGTATTTGTTTGAGGAAGTGGGGCTTGTACTTATGCAATTTTCTTTTTTACTTTCCTTTACTTGTGTGGAGTACATATAAACATTCATGTTATTTTACCTAGGGCTGTTGATTAACATCATTGGATAATTTGTCAACTCACTTTACTCCATGTAATTGAGCTGATATAACTCAATTTGTTTTTTGAAAGAAATTAATACTTTTGATCAATTTAATGTGCCCATGATGAATAAAAGTTAAATTTTTCACCCTAATTTAATAAGGAATAAAAATAAGAAATGTTTCTTGAACAGCAAATCATCATATTAGAAGGATTTGTGAAGGATCATGTGACACTGAAGACTGGAGTAATGATGCTGAAAATTCAACTTTGATCACAGGATTTATAAAAAAAAAAATAATTGTAATAATATTTCTCAATATTTCTGGTTTTACTGTATTTTTTAACAAATTAATGCAGCGTTGAACAAAATTTCCAAATCTATGAACAGTAGCATATTATGTATTTGACAAAATCAAAGCATTTTTTCTAGACAGCAACTTTCTCTTTTCTAAGATTGCACTTCTTCTAAATGTGTGTGTTGAGTGCATATGTGTGCCTGTAGCGTGTGCATGTGTTAGCGTGTGTGCGTCTGCTAGTCGCACCCTCTGTTCGCTGTTTCCTGCCAGCTCGTCCTGCAGATCTTTGGCTTTGAGCTCCAGTTTGGTCCTCTGTTTGATCTGCTCCTGTCGCTCGGCGCTCAGCTGTTCCTTCTCCTCCTTCATGGCGGAGATTCGAGCCTTCAGCTCCCTCACCACACGCTCCGTCTCCTACAGAGACACAGAGAGAGAGGGGTTAGATAAGATGACCCAGTGTAAGCTGCTGTATGACGCGTGAAAGCGGTTTTCAAAAGCACATTTTAGGGAATCTTCACATTTCATTAGTATCTTTTAAATTAGTGGGGCCGACACACTGGAAGAAACGTTGATGTGAAATCAAAATTGACTCCATTTACAATCATTGTTCCTGGTTTATTTGTGCTCGATTCATCAGTGCATGATAATCTAAAAGAAAAAGGAGTTTCTTTTTTTTTTCTCGTCTTATTCAAAGTATCTTTTTGTATAATTCTTCCATGAAATGGCTTTTGATGTGTGACTGCAGAGGCAGGTAAAAAATGAATTATCTACTAGATTTTTTAAATTTTCTAAAGAAATTGTGGCAAATTTTCATGCAAAACGTTTCATCATGATGTTAGGTTGTTGATGACGGTTGCAGAACAAGAAACCTGAATAAACATCAGTGAATAATGCACAGAGAAGCTCAGTGTACCTCCACTTTGTCTCGAGCATCTTGTTGCGCATCTCTCAGCTGTCTGGATTTGTCTCCACAGGTCTCTCTCTTACTGGACAACTAGAGGAGGGAATCACACCTTCAATACATTATTATGTTAATCACACATCAGCAACAAAGTACTAGTGTGTTGAATACTATTTTATTTACTGTCACAACCGAATTAAAGGGATAGTTCACTTTGAAATTAATTTTTGATATGTTTTAGCTTACCTCAAGGGCATCCAAGATGTAGGTGTCTTTGTGGCCACAGTATTTTCAATTTTGATATTTTTAGGTCAAACCGTTCTTGTCTGTCAGTCATATAATGCAGGCAATAGGGAACCACCTTAAAAAGCATACACAGAGAAGTCCAAATTAAATATGATTTAATGACTCGTAAACGTAAGTACACATTGATGACCTAAGACACGAAACGAGTGGTTTTTGTGAGAAAACGAACAGTATTTATATAGTTTTTACCTCTTGTAAACACAGCCACGTCCAAGTGATCTGAGAGGCCGCGAGCGCTTCGTTCTTTTCCGGAAAGCACCGGAAGTGAAACCTCGCGCGTGTACGTCACTCATTGTTTACACAGAACAGAGATTGTAGGTAAGACTGCTAATTAAAAGGGTACTAATTTGCGCTTATCCGGGATGTTTAAACCGTCGTAAATGAAAACAATTACAAAAAAAATAAAAAATAAAACAATTGTATGAGTGACGTACACGCGCGAGGTTTCACTTCCGGTGCTTTCCGGAAAAGACCGAAGCGCTCGCGATCTCAGATCACTTGGACGTGGCTGTGTTTACAAGAGGTAAAAACTATATAAATACTGTTCGTTTTCTCACAAAAACCACTCGTTTCGTGTCTTAGGTCATCAATGTGTACTTACATTTACGAGTCATTAAATCATGTTTAATTTGGACTTCTCTGTGTATGCTTTTTAAGGTGGTTCCCTATTGCCTGCATTATATGACTGACAGACAAGAACGGGTTGACCTAAAAATATCAAAATTGAAAATACTGCGGCCACAAAGACACCTACATCTTGGATGCCCTTGAGGTAAGCTAAAACATACCAAAAATTAATTCCAAAGTGAACTATCCCTTTAAACTCGAGAATTTGATGGCAAGTAAGAATTGGTGTGTGTGTGTACCTCATCCATTTTGGCCCGGGTCTCGTTGAGCTCCTGGTTGTAGATTGTGTACTCCAGAGCTCTCCTCATTTTGTCCCATTTCTGGTACTGAGCCAGTTCTTCTTTCTCATCCTCCAGAGTGTGCAGACGCTCCTCGATGTACTTCAGCAGCTCATTAATCTTCTCTCGCTTTCCCTCTGCACACACACACACAAGAGAACTGCATGTCACAAACCTTTGACTATAAAAAACAACAGTAAAGCATTTACTGCAGTATTTTCTGCAATGCTTTAGTGATTCATTTAAAAGATTTGGCTCCACAAAATAATAAACAGATAATTAATAGACAACACATTTTTGCACGATTTAGGAGAAAAAAGCAAATTGCCATTTTTCTGATAAATATTGCAATTGCGTTATAAAATAAATTCCAGGTTTGCTTTCCTTAGTTGTAGGGTCGCACAATTTGGCTACAATTGTGTGATTATATATCAATATGGCTATATTTTAAATGCTATATTCAATTTTACATTAAAAATAAAATTAAAACTGTAAAAATACAATGCTAATATTTCTCCCATGATTCTGAATAGATGAAAGAATGATTCAATATAGCTATGTTTCCATCCACACGTTTTTATCCGCATTAAAGGAACACTCCACTGTCTTTTGAAATAGGGCTTATTCACATTCTTTCCCACTAGGGATGTGAATTTCTGCCAAAAATGCCATTCGAAAATCGAGGAGCAAAAGTCGATTATCGTTCGAAAGATCGAAAAAAAAAAAAAAAGAACGCACACTCACAATGACAGAAAGTGAGGCCAATTTCATCTTTAGCGATTTGTCATCAAACAAACTGTTTATTAATTGAACAATTAACATGTTTTCGTCGTTTTTTTTTACATACCGGTAGTTAACATAGAAGAAAAAAACAATAAGCACGACAGTCCGTTTTTGCATCGCCAAACCAGATGCTCGTTAGATTAAAAAAATAATGTCATCATAATGATTTTATGCAAACCTGCCTTGTTACTGCAAAAGCCTAATTTTTAAACAAATCATAACTATTCGTGTGATGCCACTGCTGCTACCGCGGATGGCGGGTGTTCATTTCATAAACTGGACAATGGTAGCTTATTTAATGTAGCCTATAAATTAATGTATATGTCCAAAAAACGGATAATGTCATCATATGTAGTGCTATCGTCACGTAATAATCTGTTTGGTTGTAAAATGTATTACCTGACTGAAATGAACTTGAATGTATCGTCCTGTGGAATCATTCATTCACAGACAGCATACAAAGATGTTCAACTAGATCTTCATCGCTGGCAAAATATAATGCATTTGCAGATTTGCTTTCACTAGACTAAACTGTAGGTCCTCGGCCACTTCATCCAACGCTCTTGATGTTCTTAAATCTTCCTGTTACGACTCCGTGTCGAGTGTGAATATAAAGCGCTTCAGACGATTCAGTGCGTGCTGGAAACTGAACAGATCAACTGATTCGCGAACCGATTTAGACAGATCTGCCAACTTATTTGATGAAATCTTTGAACAGAATCGACTCAAAAGAGTGATTCATTTGTGAATGGAGCATCGCTCATGCCCATAAAAAGATACAGCGCGCTTGGAATAAACAAACTACGCATTTAACAACATGTATTGCATTAAAATAAAGTAACGAGAGGAACGTCGCCCAACGTAGTGAAGTAAATGTAGCCTACTTTGTTACATAGACGGTTACTACCATAGAGTAAAGGTTAGTCTACTACCCACCGTTGGGCGCAGATAACGGTCAGCTCTTCTTCTGTTGTTTGTTTACACATAAAACGCTGGTATCCTAGATCGCGCAGGAGGGGGTTTCATTCATGTTAGTAACACCTTGTGTCCCCAACAGGAAAATACCCTGCTGCGATATCTGTGACAGTAGGCGCGCCGTCAATTATGTCACATTGGAATTGCGCGAAAATATAACGATATTCGAATAAGCAATTTTATGATCGAATTTCGAACGCAGTTCGACTATTCGAAGATCGCGACTCATCCCTAACACAGACCGCATTATGTTTATTGCCACTAGGGATGCACCGAATGTTCGGCAACCGAAATTATTCGGCCGAAAATAGCAAAAAAAGCACTTTCGGTGTTCGGCCGAACAAGTAAAAAGGCTGAATAAATTTGACCGAACAATGACGTTTTTGATGACGCGATCAAATAGTAACCAGCGTAGAGTGAGAGGCACGCGCTTTATGCAGCCAACATGCCCCCTTTGAGGAGAAGACAAAAGAGAAGCTCATCTGATGCGTCTGTGGCAGACGTTGTTACTTGCAGCACAGCGTCTTTTAACCCTCTAGTTGACAAACGGGCCGCTGCGTTTTGCTGGATTTTTTTCACATAGCAGCAAAATAGACTTAAATACTCCGTCATTTATGGTCACCAGGGTTTTTCCTGCATAGACAATTATGAGGCGGCCGCCTCCGTCAAATTTCGTGCCGCCTCCGCCTCTCGACAAAACTCGGACAGACAGTCACGTGCTCATATACACTTTATCCACCGTGACAGTTCTGTCTCGATTCCCGCTTGTGTCCATTCTCTAACCGTGTAGTTTGCCGATAGTGCTGCACGGATCATAATCCGCGGGTCGAGCGGGCCGAGTAAAAAAAACATTCCATTCAATCGAGGGTGGATGACAGCTAAATGAGTGTAAAGACACGGAACTCCCATCATGGGACCTAATGTACGGACGGAAACAAAGTTGCGCTGTTGAGTCTCGCGCAGTTATTTATAACATTAATTATAGTTAAGAAACAATATATAGGCTATACACACGACCAGAGTGCTGTTTTCCTGAATGCTATCACGATTGAAACCGAGATATTAATTTCATAACAGTTCAATAAACAAATAGTTTAAATTAAGTTACTTACATTTTTAGACTGTTTTTGTTCTGTTTTAGCAGCGAAAATAGTTCCAAACAACAGAACCATATCGCGTCTCACAGCAACACTCATCCATCATTCATTACTGAATCATTCAGCGTTTTGAACTAATCGCTTGAGACAAAGATTCAATTGCCCATTATTAAACCGCCTCATTCTGAATCAATCAGCCGTTTGAACGAATCGTTTACATTAATGACTCAATGACTCGCTCATTAAGACGGCCGCCTGCCCCCTCCTACTGGCGGTTTAGTTTCAAAGTGTCACTCTTTTCAACATTCCTTGTATATTCAAAAAATATTCAAAATAATCTCATTTACTACAGTTATAATTTTTCAATGTAAATTATTTATTTGATTGGTAACAGCCTAGTGTCTTATTATTTTAATTGAATGTATTGATAAAATGTAAGAATTTTAAATGAAATTTAGAGCATACATTAAATAAAATTAGGGGGAAAATGCCCTTTATAAAAGGTACAAAAAATTATTCCGATAAGAGTGTTTTCAAAAATGAAACATTGACAATAAGTTTAAAGGGAGTAAAGCCTCTGTTTAGGCTATAAAGAAAATGTAATTTTGCCAAAAGAAGAACTTTTAAATTAAATAAATGTTAATTGTGTGATATGTTACGGTTACATATTATCATGCTTAATTGAATAATTGTAATGTGATGATCAGATGCAGATATCTAAATCAAAGAATATGGGTGGTTGGCGGGTGGATTATTATTTATTTTTAACAACAGATTCGAGTGACTCAAAGTGCACCAGATTAATGAATTTATCTTTAAAATGTACAAAATTTTCTCCGGGGGGGCATGCCACCAGACCCCCCTAGTGTTACGATTTTACCACCTCCGCCTCATTTTGAGCCAGGAAAAACCCTGGTCACTTAAATGCAGACTTAAGAAATATGAAAAAATAAACTGTTAAATGACTACTTGTGTCCACTTACAATCGAAACAAAACTGTGCTTTTGTAAAATAAAGAAAATAAACAGGGTGTGCTTTCTGCCTCTGTCTCCGTTAACTTTTTTTTCTGGAGCACGTCTCTAAAAAACTCAGCCAATACAATACTAGTCACACAGGCAAAGGCATATCTTTATAATCATTTAATTGTCTACTTTTAAACGATCTAATTCAAAACGAAAACAAATATTCTCTGTTTATGTAATCTGTATGAAAAGAGAGAGATGAAAAGAGTCGTTCTCATGGCAACTCCTTATCTGCTAATCGCCACGGAGAGCGCGCGCTATATTGAAACCCAAGTGATCCAGGCAATCCATGCAAACCTGTCAACGCCCACGATAAAGTTTATGTAAACCGCAAAAGTAGGCTTATGTCTAGGACAGTTATTCATTTGTTGTGGGTTCATCCACATTTTTTTGCACTTTTCAATGCACTTTTTTAGTTATATTCTTTCAGCAGTCAGTTATAGGCCTAACATAGGCTATTCAAGAAGGGGGGGCTTCAAAGATGGCCAAATAAAAATATAGTTTTTATTTTACTAATTTATTTATTTTAAGTTATATTGTGCTTTGTTTAAATAATATCTGCTGGAATGTTAAAAAAAAATTCAGTGTTAAACAAATTGTATTTTTGCAATTTGAAGTTTTTCTCAAGACAAAATAGTAAAAAAGCATATTTTTACTATTTAACCCTTGTGCATCCTTGTGGACATTTTTGGCTTTTTCAGTTTTGTTTTTTTGATAACTTTGTCTGTGTTAATGCTAACTGCATACAATTTGCCACAGGTGTGTATTTTTATTGGAATTTTAATATTTCACGCCATTTTCATTAAAAAAATCAATTTTGCACTAGGTACACAAAATACTCCCTCTTAGCATCGTTTTGCCAAAAATGGCCCCATTGAAACCCATTAAAACTGCATTTTTTTATCCCAGTGCCATTTAACTATAAAATGATGCAAACTTTGTTAAGAGGCTTTCATTATGTTGGCAAGGCTTCAAAATTTAAATTTTTACTATTTTTTATCAGATGGTGCCATTTTTTCAGGTTTGGCCTATAAAGCAAATACTCGCTTTATTCCTATTTTCTGCTTCGGCATATTATAGAGCCAATTGGATAAATTGTGCAATGATAATTGTGTGGGTATGTTGGTATGGATGTCTGGGTGTGGTTTGTATGTGTGTAATAAAAAAAAAATGTGTGTGTGTGTGTGTTTGTGCGCTTGTAATATTTGAGAGAGAATAACTCAACTGCAAATCTAAAATCCAATCACTGTGAGCACCAGTGGAGTTTTGCTGGCACCCAATGGGGAAAATCTGTTACTGCGCCCAAACAAAATCTTACCGAAAGCTCATTTTTTGAGATATCATCCTCAAATTTGGAACACAACTTGTTTAGATTTATGGCTTTGAATTTATATCAGTTTTGGAGTTCAACATGTTTCATAAAATATATATTTTCAATAAAATAATGATCATAATGTTCATAAATAATTTTCATAAACTTAAACCTCTATACAAAATTTTTGGTTTCACTTTTTTCACTTGTTTAACTTCTGCAATAATCTGCCAAGGGTCCTCTTTAAAATGAGACCAAACTTAAGTCTTTGCTCCCAAGCCTGACATTTTTATGACAGTTTTTTTAAATGGACATTTTTGTCCACTTTGGAGCTATGTGTAACTTTTTTTTTTAGTTTATGCTAACTGCATGAATTTTGGCACAGGTGTGTATTTTTATTGTAATTTTACTATTTCACCCCCATTTCCTTTGAAAAATCTATTTTGCACTAGGAACAAAAAAACTTCCCTCTTAGCGTCGTTTTGCCAAAAATGGCCCCATTGAAACCCATTAAAACTGCATTTTTTTATCCCAGTGCCATTTAACTATAAAATTATGCAATATTTCTTAAGAGGCTTTCATTATGTTGGCAAGGCTTCAAAATTAAAAATTTTACTATTTTTTATCAGATGGTGCCTTTTTTCAGGTTTGGCCTATAAAGCAAATACTCGCTTTATTCCTATTTTCTGCTTCAGCATATTATAGAGCCAATTGGATAAATTGTGCAACGATAATTGTGTGGGTATGTTGGTATGGATGTCTGAGTGTGGTTTGTATGTGTGTAATGAAAAAAAATTGTGTGTGTGTGTGTTTGTGCGCTTGTAATATTTGAGAGAGAAAAACTCAACTGCAAATCTAAAATCCAATCACTGTGAGCACCAGTGGAGTTTTGCTGGCACCCAATGGGGAAAATCTGTTACTGCGCCCAAACAAAATCTTACCGAAAGCTCATTTTTTGAGACATCATCCTCAAATTTGGAACACAACTTGTTTAGATTTATGGCATTGAATTCATATCAGTTTTGGAGTTCACCATGTTTAATAAAATATATATTTTATATAAAATAATAATCATAAATAATTTTCATAAACTTAAACCTATATAACATTTTTTTGGATTGACATATACATTTTATTTTACTTCAGCAATAATCTGCAAAGGGTCTTCTTTAAAATGATACCAAATTTAAGTCTGTGCTCCCAAGATTCAAATTTTTATGACAGTTTTTTGACGTGGACATTTTTGTCCTCTATGTAGCTATGTGTAACTTTTTTTAATTGATGCACAAGGGTTAATTAAATGCAATGGTGAAAAAATTGGCAAAATAAATGGAAAAAATGTGAAATACCGCATTCGGTATTCGGCCTTCGGCCAAGCGTTTCATTATTATTCGGCTTCGGCTTCGGCTTCGGCCAAGAATTTTCATTTCGCTGCATCCCTAATTGCCACTGTCACTTTAAGACATCGGCCAATGGGACTTTGGACTTTAAGACATGTTCAATGACATGCGTATACGATTGCACTGATGCACACCCGATGCAACTGTTTAACATAACCGACATAGTTTACATGAATACTGTCCAACACGGACATTTAGACATAATGTTGTGTGTATTTGTCCATTCAGACACGAAAGAGAGCTCATCAGTTCAGTACTCGCGCGCTGTATGGTGTCTATGTGCACGGCTGCACGCTTCGGGTTGGTGCGTGGTTGGTTTACATTTTTAGCATTTTATGAGACCACGGGGTAGATCAGCACGTTACAGTACAAATGTGTGCATCAGCACACACGCAGGACATCAGTTCTGACTGGACCGCTTCCCAGATCAACACTATCTAACATTTACATCTAGTTTTTATTCGTTGACGAAAATGTCAACAATTGAAAAAGTCAATGATTTTCGTCATAGTTTTTGTCATTCAAAACTAGATTTTATTTACTAGCGTCTCGTTTTCGTCAGTGAAGAATGTCGTTGAAGAAAGGTTTTCGTCATTATATTCGTCAATGAAATACACTGACATACAGCACAATTTTTAAGACACAGACATCAAAATTTAAGACTTTTTAAGGTATTATTTCCAAATTCATAATTCAATGCTTTTAAGGCTTTTTAAGACCCCGCGGGAACCCTGTCTGTTATTTCTTTCTTTTCGCTGTATCGAAAACGTACCGAACTGTGACACCACTGTATCGTATCAAACCAAACCGTGAATTTTGTGAACCGTTACACCCCTATTAGGAATAAGTATGGGTGTTTGAATCTAGATTGCGATCTTTTAACTATTAATCGTGCAGCTCTACAAAGCTCTGCAAGTCGACTGCAAACATTTCGCATTTTATTAAAATTAGCAGAGAAATACAGATTGGAAATGAAAAATGTCATTTTCACTCTAATCATACATTTAAACAGAAAAATCTCAGAGAAGAATCTACCTGTTTCCTTCATGAGCGAGATACTCTCCTCCTTACGCTCATCATAGACTCGGGTGCCTGCCACCTCTCTGAGCAGCTTCAGACGCTGAGAGTCCGGCGCTGTCGCCATCTGATTGATCTATTATCATGTTTGAGACAATCAAAAGGGCAAAACAGAGTCAGCAAATTCATTTAGAATGAGTAGCAACAGCATTAGCGCCACTTTAATCCCAAGAGCCACATTCTATTCATGTTAATGAGAGAGATGCTGTTATTTGCTACAATCCAAGAGGGCTAAAAAACACTGTTGCAACAGCATCTTAAGCTATAATGAGCTTTAAATAAAATCATGAATAGCTGTAAAAATCATGTCATGTCAAGAGACACTAGCATACCTTTCCCTGCTTGACGATGTAATAAGGGTTACTGCGGGAGAAAACCAGCACTCTCCAACAGGTTCATCACATCGTTCTTACTGAAACGCACACAACACAATGCATTCAGTTACAGCTCCAATCATTCGCAGTCTGCTCTTCTCTCATGTGTTACGAGAAATAAACTTACGTGACCATCTTTTTGTCCAAGAAGTACTGGTCTTTCTTTGCTCCGATGACACGGCGCAGAGACACTTCCTCTTTATCGATCTGAGAGCAATGTTTTCATGTTATTCACCTGCCTTTACTTCAGTCCACTTCCCATCATTTAAGGCCCCGATATACTTCACTGGTGTGTCGAATTGCAAACATATCCACGTCGCTATGATCAGATACTTACTTCACTGCGGTTTTCTCACACATCACATATTTACATATGCAACTAAACATCGCTCTCCGCAGCGTGTACAGCTTTGGGATGCTGCCTAACAGTATATCTATGCAAAAGTATTTAAAACTTATTTTTACCCCTAAACAAATAAAAAAAGAGCTTCGCCATTGAGTATATCAGGGCCTTTAGGATACATTTCTTACCGGCAGCCTGTTGTCAGAGTTGTCGAATATAATTTCCACAAAGGCTGAAATGACTCGAGGACCAGTGCCTTCCTAAAAAAACACATGAAAGTACATGGTTTTGTATGGTAAGTGAAAATGACTTAATGTACTAAAATAAAACGTGTTTAAATAAAACAACTGATCAATTATCATACAAATGAGGTTTTTAAATTATTGAAACAAAATATAATGTTACTCACGTGAAGCAGAGCCAGACGTTGCTCTGGTCGAAGATGACTGAACTCATCACTGAGCACAAACTGAATGGCTGATGGGCAGAAAAATGGAAAGTGCTCATAACAAACTATTCACCAGCACTGTCAGTGTTTTGATGTATTAAATTACTAAGGGTGCTCCGTTTGATCAGGCACCCATCATTATCGGCCGATAATAGTTTTATATAGTTTGACCAGTGGTTTGATTCAGATGATGCAAAACACACAAGACAATTTTTCCATGCACAGCTAAACTTGTTTCTACAGGTGTCTGAAAAGGACAATACATTTGTAACGTCTCAGCGGAGAGCGGAGATATTGCAATGACAGCAACCCTACAGCAATGACAGCAAGAAACCAGAGCTGTGATATTTTAGCACTGTGACTTTTCTTCACAGCGGTGCACTTTAGTTCCTCCCTAAAAGCCCAAACTTAACATCAGTCAAATAATAAAAAGTTATTAATTACATTAAGCCACGAAAGAGATACTGTTCTCCAAGGGGCTTTCTGTGTGCGCGCTGTGAGACGGAGTGTAACAAACAAGCAAAGTGAACTTTGAGCTTCGGGTTCGCGCCTACATAGTACAGCTTAGTGAGTATTCGCTTAAACAACGTTGGTCATGTCTTAAGTGAACATAAACAGTTGGGAAATAAGTTGCATGTGTAACAGTATAATGGATCTCAGTGTTTCCCACAGAATTAGATTCTATGTGTGGTGGTGTGGGGTTTTTTTTTTGGGGGGGGGGGGGGGGGGGGGGGGGGTTTGACACATAATGTAAGATAACTTAAAGACATTGCTATTGCTATGCCATTGCTACACGTCTATGACTGCTCCACAGACTTCTTGTTGCATATTTTGCACCCTTTGTTTGAACATTTTATTTTACGGGCCTTTCTGAAAAAAATATTCCAATGCCCCATCATATGGGCTTGTTTGTGTGATAGACTACAGGCCCTGTACTAAATGTAACAATTATTAAACACTATATTAAATTTAAATAACAAATTAGATTTATAAATAACCAGCTTTTCAAAACAACAACTGCAATGTGAATTTTAACAAACTATACAAATATTTTAAACTATTTGTGCTAAAAAGTGCAAAACATAACAACTGAAACAACAACTGAATTTTAACAAACACTATACAACTATAAAACAATGAAGTGCTAAATAAAGTGCAAAACAACATTGTCAAAATGCAGAGGTGCGAATTTACAAAATGAAAAGCAGGCTACTTTTGCCATGATGACTGAATGTTAATAATCCCTAAAAAGCTGACATCATCGCGATCTCAAACATCTCTATTATTATCAATGAAGCTGAATGCACAATGAATATTTCACAATATCTACACGTTGTTTGTTATAATTAGAGGATTTGCCAGCATGCAGAATTCAGCACTGAACAAAAAGTCAGTTTTGAGCGATGATGGGAGTCTATCTTAAATGCTTCTGATTGGTCATCGTGTTTAAGAAATCAACACATATGTCTGTGATTGGCTACATCGCTCACGCTGGAAACATGTTACAAATAGAAACTCTGGCCAGTAAATCGTTTCAATTGTGTTTAGTTGTTCTTTTCTGCAATAGATTAATAACAATTTATTAGTTTTTATATGTTTTATTCATTGATATTCATAATTTGCGGGAGTCCTGTGAATCGTTTTATTCTCCCACAGCCCGCACACAAAGAGTGAGTGCATTACCGCTCGCACTCGGCCATCAAATCTAGTCCCGCGCCGCACGTCTCTAGATCAAGGGCCCGGCCCGAGGATGGCGGCGAGAAATATTGGCCCAAGTTCTGCCCCCGGCAGAGAATTTAAGCTATAAACAGGAGTCAGGACAGAGTAACAAGGCAGGCTTCACTCATACATTTTTTGACGACGTAACGTTAGTTAAGACGTGTGTTGCTTAGGCGGCCGCCTTAGTTACAAAGTGCTTCGGGAAACCCTGAATCTAATGGAAACGCGACAGCGTTTAACATAGAATAACTTATCAGAGTTGTTTTGCAGCAGTGTTCATTAACAACCATTCAACTCCGGATTGATTCTGGAATATTCGCTGGGAAAATAGGCTCCGCAGTGACCGCAACAATCCGTCCTCCAACGCATGCTCATGTTTTGAGACTGTGCTCGAAGAGGAGGCGGGGCTATTCGTGCGCGCCTCCGTTGTCAGTTTGTGTGAGAGAGAGGGGGGGAGCAAGCTGCGCGCAGCTCTACAATAAAATACAAATTTAAACATATTAAATAGTTTAAAAATCTGAAAATCAATCCGTGGCGGTCAGCGTTGATATTGTGGCGGCCCGCCACAAATTAATGAATGTATGGGAAACCCTGGATCTGTGTGTTCACTCATAAAGTGACAGCAGCCTAATATTCCAGCTGCATTCTGTGTCATTTAATGTTAATCAAAAAACAAAAGACGATGAGAAAAATCACTAATTTAAGGAGATTTAGTAGAATTAATCTAATTTATATAGTGAAAACTAAGCAGTGGTTTAGAAAAAATTACATTTACGTTCTGTTGATGAAGACTGTTGTTTAAATATTATTTACTTAATAGGAATACTATATTTGTTAATCTCTGAGCTGTTCCTAATCTCCTCTAAGAGGGGGAATGGAATGTGTTGCACATGTTGCTTGCCAATAAATAAAGAGTTGTCAATTAATGACACTTCCTTTACTCTTAATTTTTATATACTTAAAATACATTGTTGGTAAAAATAGTAGCTATTATTTATTTTGGTGATCTATATCAGTGATTGTATCGGCCAATAAGGCTTCCAGCGATCGGTTATCGCCCCCAAAAATCCTGATCGGAGCACCCTTACAAAAAATATTTACTTACCATAAAAGAAGTTACTCTTTCCTGATCCATTTCTTCCAACTGCAAAAAAGTGATTTTTTTTTAAACAAATGTTAAAACTTATTTTTTGCAAGTTTATAAAAAGCAAACAATGTGATTCAAAATGTATAAATCTGATGCAAATCATACCTATGACATTGTGTTTGGAGCTGAAGGGGTCAACCACAGTCTGATCTCTGTAGCTGCGAAACCCCTGAATGATAACCTGAAACACAATTATATTAAATATAACGTCAACATAGTGTTATAGCAATACAACCTGCTAGAATTTTTTCCCTCCAAATATACTGAAAGTAAAACCTGCTCTCAAATAAAGAGTGTAATCTAAACAAAAACTTACAGAGATATGTTTGTGTATACAACACTTTATGTATAATGAATTACATAATACATAACGGAGTTCAAGTGTTATATGAGAAATAGCTTAATTTTCTGCTTGCAGTATCCTCACATATGAGGGGCAGCAGCAAATTAAAGTTAATTTTGATATGAGAGGTTTAAAAATATAAAATATTTTATTGCAATGTTTGGGGGGGTTTGACAGCTATGCTAAAGCTAATGCTAACTTCATTGAAGGCCATACAGTCGCTAAAACTTACAACCCATCTAGCTCAAAATGAACAAAAACTTATGTTTGTGCACATTTGATATTTACAAATGTAAATAGGTAGTTTAATAGCATTATTTAATCTATATATCATATTTTTAAAAGCAACGCGTGAGTCGCATCTCACTCACTCACCTGTTTAATGTACATGGCGGTTTATGCACACAACTCTCCTCAGAAACCAGCCGAACAAAGCAGAATTAAACACCCTCCTCCTCAGAGAGAAGAAGGGCTTGAGTGAAGATAAATATGTCTGCACACTGAATAAATTTGTCCGATATTTACTCTTCTGTACGATCAAATTTTATTTTCCCTCCCCTCACGAAGCAGACATAACAATCAAAATGGCGACAGAGGCGGGACGAACGGGCGAGTCTATTTGCATTTTTAGGGGGACATATAAGTATAATTAAAATAAATGTTTAAAGGATCAGTAAATGGACCACACGAGCCTCAAATCTTCAAGAAAGAATTGTTATATATGTACTAGTTGAATGTTTATTAACTGTTTGCTGTACTTTAGTTTTATATCTAGTTTGTTCATAACGTTACCCCTATTTTGTAAAGTTAGATTAGTCCGTCGTGGAAGAGATTGGGCGCCAAGACAGCTGCTGTACTCTTGATTTTATTGTATTGTTTCATTTATTTATATTCCCTTTTTCATTTTTATTACATTTTTCTTTATTTTCATTTTCTTTATTTCACAGAAAAGTATGGAAGCCTATTTCCACCACATAAGAAAATTAATTATTTTGATTATAATCCACACTGTATAAAACTAGTTGATCGTACAGTCACAGTAATGACATAAAAAGTCAATATTATGACATTCAAAATCATAAGTATGACATACTAAGTCGAAATTATTACATACAAGTCTACATTAGGCATGAACAGTCATAATTATGGTAAAGAATTCAACCTTTATATACTTTTAATCTCATAATTATGATTTAGTCATAATTATGACTTTATGTCATAATTTCGACTTTTAGTGTTTTGTGTTCCTGCGTGCATAACTTTCACAAAGCCAAAAGAAGTCTCTTTTTTTCTTCTTCTTTTTTTCCAAATAGTGGGTGAGTAGTGTGCATTATATTTTAATATTGCATCACATTATTGCAAATGATTTTGGATGAGGAAAGTGTTTGTAAACCGCCAAAACTACTTTCAACGTGCATCTTAAATGTGGTCTGAAATAGGCCTAAATTTGCCTCTTTTTTGTGTGGTGTAAAAAGGGTCTTATGTTCCACAAAAATGTCAATTTTAGTAGGCTATATGCCATATATATCTATACTGATGCAGTATTTATCACAGCAGAGGTCACTGTTGTGTCTTTTTTTACTATGGCTCCTTAAAGGGATAGTTCACACCCACTCTACTCTAACCAAAGCCTAGCTACTCCTACATATACATGCATCGGGTCAGAGGTCACTCTTCGTCCAGAACTCGACTCGCATACGGTTACCGGAAGCCAGTGATTACAGTTTATAAAGCTATAAATATGGATATTTTTTTCTTATAAAAAACCCATCGCTTCGCTTCAGAAGGCCTTTATTAACCCCCTGGAGTCATGTGTATTACTTTTATGGTGGATGGATGCGGTTCTTGGAGCTTTAAAACTCAGGAACTATTCAATGCCATAACAAAGCTTTAAAGAGCCAGGATATTATTTAATAACTTCGATTGTGTTTGGCTAAAATAATAAAGTCATATAGTACACCTATAGCTTGAGGGTGAACTAACCCTATAAAGCTCATATTTTTTCATAAGGGTATTTTAGGCCTTTCTGTCTGTATTAATGTATTTGTAATACATTTAATAGTACGTATTTTTCACCTGGCACTGGTTTTGGGGGAATATCTGCAGAATGTGTTTAAATCGTGTGTAGAAGAGCGTAAATCAAACCTGCTGATAATAAGCCAACACCATGAACAAAATGTACACTGTAAAAACGTTTATTAACAGACCCACAATTCATAAAAAAGAAACTTAAAAAAACAACAATAATTTAATTTGCCCATAGGCGCTGTTGATAGGCAGAACATCTTCAAGCTAAGGCAGGTATTGCAGTGTAATCATTGTGCAGTGGTTTTCTCTAAGGCAAAAAAATCAAAAAGCTAACACTGTCTTCCATGATTTTTTTTTTTAAATATGAAAACTTTTTGTTCCCTGTGATAGTCCATTGCTTTGTTCTGTTCGTCCTTTTATTTTTCAAGTACACTGAGACTGCAGTGAGTCGGCAGCCATTTTAAGGCAGCGCAGTTATTGGACTCAGTTTGAACTGGTGAACCGATGGTTGGATGGGCATTGGTGTCAGGAAGGAGGTAGGGAAGGTGAAAACCGAGGACTTGAAGCTCTCAGTTTCGAGTGTGAAGTCACCACTAAAGAAGGTGGGCGTCTCCTGAGCGGCGGGAGTTAGGGATGGAGGCGTGGAAGAAACCACCTCCGACTCGAACTGCAGTAGTTGACCCATGAAGCTAAAATTAGGCGAGATGATTGCCCGCCGCTTTCGGATGACTTCAAAAGCCTGCTCCAGCTGCAACCGTTGGGTTTTCATGATGTACGCCATGCAGATGGTGGGAGAACGAGAGATGCCAGCCTCGCAGTGGACCAGCACTTTACCTCCCTTTTCTTTCACACGTTCTGTGGAGAGAAAGAACATGAATTCATTATGAAAGCTCTTGAAATTACAGCAAGTCAAGCTTCTAGTCAGACTTTTTTCAAGTCAAAAGAGCTAATTGCAGAATTACTGTTCACTTTACTATCCCATGAGGCCTCGGGAAAGGATTTATGAATGACAGTGAAGCGACTTAACTGATACCTAACATGTAGGTCACATGATAATGACAACATGGTGAATGTAGTACGTCCAGATTATATATAAAACACACTTTTTTAGCAGTTTAGCGGTACCTAGTATGCAGCCAATGTTTTGAATACACCAAAAATGTTCAGACTTTTAGGGGAAAACAACCCAGCAGGCTTTGAGCATATCTGAGCATATTTGATAGTGGGAGGAAATAATCATCCGGTTATCTTTTCACAGTTAGTTTCTGATATACAGTCCATTATCGCTCAGCTAATTCATTTCCTCCCTGACCCTTTTTATCATAATGTCATATCAGTTTCAGTTCCACCTGGGTTCTGACTCATAAATCCATAAATTCACACACTCACACCATTATGGAAAGCTTAGATCGCGTATATATTTCTAATTTAATACTGCTAAGCAGATTCCAGACTTGTTTCTCTCAGCACACACACACACTAGTGTTGCGCGTGTTCATGCGAGATCCCTCGCTGCTGGTCTCTTTAAAGCAAAACCTGCTGGTGTGAATCACGCCTGAAGCCCATCTGGAGCGGAGCGGGGCCGAGCTGTGGGCGTCATAATGACTATCACACTCGCTAATGCGCCTAAATATTGACCACACACTCAACAGCCGACGCTTTCGAGGATTATTCTTTCATTTCACTCCTATCGCTTTCCTGCGAGAGACCAAATGATTACGTATTATTGTCTATATTCAGGAGAATGTAAAATAAATTTAGCTATATGACACTGGATGACATGGTTAAAGCCATGCAATATATTTCTATATGGATAGAAATACTGCAATATGCAATATCAATATGAGGTCACACTGGGAGCTTACTCGTATGTGACGACTTTAAGAGTGAGTCTCACAAAACCAATGTCTAGAGAATATTTCACCCCAAAATCAGCTTATTTTAGGACCATTAAGATATTTTGTATTGTGTCCAATATTTCCATATATCATTTATTATTATACTTATTACAATATACAGTAAAAATTACTGTAATACAATTGTTTTTTATTCAAATCAGCTTAAAAGTAAGGCAGCGTAGCAATCATTATCATTATGCATATTATATAATGATATTATTTTTTATTATTTATCAAATTAATTATATCATTTAACATTATTATTGGTGAACCTGGACATGTTTCGAGAGGTTTCCTGAGAATCACCCATAAATCGCCTTAAAATCCCCATGAAATCAAAACGGCAATTCTTATCTTTATTCATTGGAATATTGCGCTATATTTATTATAAATGGTTTATCTGCATCTCATAATCTTCAATCAAAATAACTTCCCCTCCCTCTTTAATAAATAAATTTAGCTTGGTTGCTTGCTTTCGGCGACATCTTTTTTCTTCCCTGATGATGCGTTTACTGCCGTGAGGGCGGGGCTACGTGTCCCTCACATGAGATCGACCAATAGCAAACCACAACCATCCAATCAATCCCCAATGGACAAAATACAAGTCCCATCCTACATTTTTCTTGTTTGAGAAGCCAATTCCCTCGTATATACGTCACAAAGGGAAGAAAAGACTATCGCAACTTCCATTTAATTCCAATTCTAACCGCTGTCAAATCATTGTGTAAGCACATTTACCTTATAATAAAGCAGTGCACAACCTACAAAACACATTTCAGTCCATTCATATAGAACACACACACACACACACACCTAACACCACTAATCATCGACTCATCCACTGACACATTGGCCACTCCTGTGATACGTAACATCTTGGATTAGTCTAACCCGTGACTCACAGTGACATGTCCATTTATCACTGTACGTTTTACCTTATTTGTTTCTACATGAGTTGCTCTTAGTTGCATTTCCCAGAACCCAAGTATATCATGGAATTTGTAGGTGTAAGTAAAAGGTACAGTCAGGTCAGATTATGGAAATTATGTGTTAGTGAGGCAGAGGAAGTCTTATTTTTAAACGACCTGAAATAAGCTGCCCTATCTATAGGACAGTGCTGAGTTCTGGGAATGGTTTTACGTGTGACGTTTACATAACATCAAAGATGTCTCTCTCTCTCTTTCTCTCTCTCTCTCTCTCTCTCTCTCTCTCTCTCCTCTCTCTCTCTCTCTCTCTCTCTCTCTCTCTCTCTCTCTCTCTCTCTCTCTCTCTCTCTCTCTCTCTCCCAATTCCACATATACAATATTTACCAATAAAATCTATGGCTTCCTGGAAGTGTGAGCTGATGTCTGCCGTGTGACTGTCCTCCACCGGGATCCATTTGTAGTCGAACTGTCCTTTGGCGGGCCGAGAGTCCCTGCGTGAGACGTTCAGCAGCGCTGTTATGCGAAGGTCACTGAGATAGTCCTGTCTACAGGCGTGATAGGCACTGCCCAGGTACAGGAAAGGCAAGATCTCCACCGGCCGGCCCTGAACAATGACAATAAAACACAGATATGCAGAACTCAAACTCTCTCGGGGAAGACCAACAGGTGGTGCACATCAGGCACTGTTTGAATTGCATGAGCAAAGGTCAGACATAAAAGGACCTCAGATGTCCGCTGGGTGTCTTTGAAACTTTGACTCTTGGGTAGACGGATGGTTGTCAACACAACAGCTATAAAAACCTCACGTATTATATATTATATAAAGCATTATCGTTGACAGCATGGCCTGTTCTTTGCATTTCGACTCAGATTTGAGGGGGAGTTGTTGCAGAAATTCCCACAGTTAAGGGGAAGTGGTTTCGATGGAAGTGGGTTAGAACGAGGAAACAACAGTTTGCTTTCTTCTCTCTTACCTGATCATAGTCTGGTTTGTGGTGGGAAGCCAATTTGTCACAGTGACTGCTGACGCCTCTTTCGCTTTTGTCTTCACTCAGGTCCACAGACTTGGTTTCGGTGCAAAGCTCAGGGTAATGGGAATGGAAGTTCTCGTAGCCTCCTGCAATGAGAAATGCGCAGTTATTATGAGTGTTCAAGGATTGTTGAGTCGTCCGCCTTATCGAGAGCTTCACGTGTATCAGATCAAGCCGATCAGAGTGTGAGAGGCAAAAAGCAAATCCCAACAACAAAGGGCTCTTTTTCATGAGCTCTTTTCATTCTTCAAAATAAATCTCCTAGTTTAAAGTTTAATAAGCCAATTTGAAAATCCGAGTACGTTTGAATCACTGAAAGGAGTAATAATATGGTACGGTATAGCTATAAATATTACTGTGTTGGTTCTCATACTTCCCTCTCTGACTCATCCGTCCTTTGACGCACAACGAGAATTTATCTCTTGAAAACCAAACAAAAGCTTGATCTGCTATATCAAACTACTTATTATTTGAACAGCAGAACAATGAATGTTGAACTTTAATGTAAAATTATAAGTGTTGTATGATAATATAGCCTATATAATAAAAATTTATAATTTAAATTTCACATTCACTTTCATCATTATTTATTGTATATCATTTTACTTTATAAATATATATGTAATTCTTTATTTACTTTTAGAATGTCAGGATTCTAAATTGATTTATTTGATCTAAAAGCTTTAATTTAAATCAGAAATTACATTATATAGCTACATACCTATAAACATCTATAAGCTATATACACATGTATGTGTTTGTGTGTGGGGGGGGGGGTGTATATATATTATTATATTATATATATATATATATATATATATATATATATATATATATATATATATAACACCCCCCCCCCCCACACACACACACACACACACACAAAGTACATAGCCTATTAGTTTCGGTATTAAAAATGTAATTATTTCCGTACATATTTAATATTTTTTAATTTTTTAATAATTGGTTTGACATCGTCAGTCAGTAATGTACATGACAATTAAATGAAAGTTTTACACATTTTAACACGTCCTCTTTAAACAAAACAGTCTAACCATTCAACATTATTCACTCACCTTTAAGGAAGCAGATGCTCGCGCTACTCGCCAAGTGCGACAAAGAATTAATGACAATCTGAGTGATACTGTCTTTCTTCAGTTTTTGTAAATGAGGTGTACTGTCATCCAGAGCCACGACCGCGGAGATGCTGCCCTCCCGGAGCCGAAACAAAGCTTCCTCGTCCGGGATGACGAACTGCAGCGGTACCGGACCGCCGCGGGACCTCCGGACCACCACCGAATTCAAGTTGACATTGACGGATCCTCTGATGCTCGAGCTGGAGAAGGAGAAGTACGGTCTACAGTCCACAATAAGACAACTTCCACTCTCTTTCCGTATGATCTTCCGCAGGCGTCGGCAGTCTATGCTGGAGACCTTCATGTTGAAGCGATAAAGTGAAATGTGGAGGACTGCTTTTATTTGGGATGTGGATGTTTCAGGGGTGTAGGTTGCCTACTAAACCCTGCGTACTGTGCCTGAGTCTACATTTCCTCCAAGGGGATTCCGTCGGATTGGTTTTATATGAACGGAACCTCCGGCGCTTGACGTCACGAACCATATATGGACACACCGACACGGGAGCGCGCCTACGTTCTGTTGACTAAGCCCGCCCTTAGTTGAAACTGTGATAGAACCGAATTCTGTACATTTATCATCAGTTAATCACGGCACCTCTCCACACATTGTGTCATTTTCTTTTAATTCCAATCCATTTTCCTTTAAACATCCTTGAAAATATTTAAAAGCGGTCAGCTATGTGGCCCTTTCACATAAATAGCTAACTACACTGTAACTGTAAAAAAGTAGGCCTATATGATCTATAAATTATGACAGCATATGTTTTTACATTGCTTTAACGCATCAAAATGAGTTAAGCAAATTTTAACTTTTTAAATAAGTTGTAAAATATACAACTCATTTGTTTGCAATTTAAGTTGAAATGACTTAAACATCCAAGTTGATTACTTAAATATTTAAGACAGCAACTTTTTTTACAGTGACTAACTTTAGCGATATGTATAGCGTCAACACTGTAAAAAGTGATCAGTTGAATTAACTTAAAAAAATGTGAGTAAACCTTTTGCCTTAAAGTTATTAAGTAATAAAACTTCATGCATAATTGAAAAAAATTAAGTTATGTGAGCTTGACAATTCTTAACTTAATTTTTCTGGTTTAGTTTATTTACTTAATAATTTTAAGGCAGTGGGTTTCCTCACCTTTTTTTTAAGTTAGGTCAACTGATCACTTTTTACAGTGTAATGATAACGTTCTGTTTGCTTCATGCCGCTCGAGCTCTTTAAAACATGGATTATGATTGGCTGATTATCGTCATAAATCTTTCTGAAAGTGATTCCACCAATATAGTTCTTATGTGTCTTTATTGTTATATTCTCAAAGAATTAGAAGATTAATAAAACTTTATGGTTATATCGTGGTGTGAATTGCCCTTAACGATAACTATATTAGCGTCCAAACCAGCTCACAATATTGTTCTGTCTATTATAATCGTTCTGATTGAAAAAAAATCGTTACATCCAATTATTATTCTTTGTCGTTATCGTTACAGTTGTGGGGTGGACTTTCCTATTCCCATAATGCTTATTAAAACTTTAGTTATCGTTATAGTTATCGTCCTATTCGGCCCTTTATTGGTTGCATTTGTATTTGATCTCTGTGTAAATAGTACACTATATTAATTTACAAAACAGACATCAATAACAGTGAAAACATTTTCTTCAGTGCAGGTGAATGGCAAATTACACGTAATAAACTTCCGCTTCACTCTATCCACCTGGCCTATATTCGTTCTTCATAATCCCACACTAATGCGATTATACATCACCAGCCGAGGAAATATACAACAGACCTTTGTTTTCACTCACCGTGTACATGTACACTGCATCAGATTACGCAACATAATCAAAATATTGTTTTATTAGCTTATGAGTAATGCTTGTCACTGGTACGAGGGCCCAACATTTCCCAGAATGCATCCCACAGCGAGGAGAGTGTGTGTGTGTGTGTGTGTGTGTGTGTGTGTGTGTGTGTGTGTGTGTGTGTGTGTGTGTGTGTGTGTGTGTGTGTGTGTGTGTGTGTGTGTGTGGTGTGTGTGTGTGTGTGTGTGTGTGTGTGTGTGTGTGTGTGTGTGTGTGACAGGAAGAGCAGGCAGTTGGAGGATTACTGTGGCAGGCCGTCACCCATATGGCCCTGTGTAATCTCTCGGCTGATGACATCACAGTGTGTTGGGGTAACACACGGCCTGCTCTCACTCACAGTCGAAAATGAATGGCAATAAAGGCTGGGAGGCGAAAATCACGAGTAATTGCATGTAACTGTGCATGTACATGAGTGAGCGTGCATGTGGTAAATGAGGAGGATCAATAAAGTCTGAATTCCCTGAAACAGGATTGTCTGTGTTTTATTATAATAGTAAAAATAAATAAATATATATATATATATATATTGCTTTAATTTACATGTATTTCAGTTTGAGTCATTTTAGTACTTTTTCAGTTAGTTGCCAAAGCAACGACAGCCATCAGCACTGATCCTCAACCCGTCTGACGACTCCGATCTTCAACCAGACGAACTGGATCATATTCTGAATGTTTTGATCCAATCTGACTTCTGACCTGTAATGCTCATAATCATACACTGTTCGCTGGTCAGAGGAGGACTGGGCTGGTTTCTCCCAAGGTTTTTTTCTCCATTGTGTCACCTGATGGAGGTTTGGTTCCTTCACTGTCGCCTTTGGCTTTTGGCTTGGGGACACTTAATATTCAACAATATATGAGAACTGAACTGAGCTGGACGATGACATCACTGTTTTCTCCAGAGCGGCTATACATATACTGTATAAATGAACTAAATTAATAACTTTTTTTTACAACAGAAATAACCCTCACTGAACTTACTTAAAGGATAATTCCGGTATTTAGCACTTTCTGTGGTGGACACAGAAATTTTGACGATGGGTCCTGTCTCGACTTTTTGTCTCTTTTAGGATCGCCTCTGAGTGCTTCAGAGTGGCTGTCTATGGGCATGCACAAACATGTCCTTAATAAAACAACCCTTAACGTTCGTTTTCAAAACTGTGCAACTCACCGAGTGGTTAGTGGTGTTCGTTGAGGATTAAAAACAAATATATCGGCGCAATGTATGCTTTCAGTCTGTGTTATTTACTATAGTGGAACTATTTTTTCAGATACCTCACAACCACGTATAAACTTCCGCTGGATATTTGAGTCTGAAGCGTTAGCACACTCCCGACCACTTGATGGCGACAACCACTTTGACGCAGTTGCTCTGCTCACGCTAGCCTTCTGAGAGACGGAGAACCGAGCGAAAAGACTACAACCAAATGTAAACAGACCCCTTTCCGTTTCCGGTAGCGCAGTAATATCAACGAGCAATGAGTCCTCCAACAGACATCATGTGATTTAAAAAAATGCCAAATAAAACACGACAGAAACTGTATTTCGCTACGCTACTTGTTTTGGAACATCAACGAACACCACTAACCACTCGGTGAGTTGCACAGTTTTGAAAATGAATGTGAAGGGTTGTTTTAAGGACATGTTTGTGCATGCCCATAGACAGCCACTCTGAAGCGGTCAGAGGCGATCCTAAAAGAGTCAAAAAGTCGAGACAGGACCCAGCGTCAAAATGTCTAAGTCCACCACTCTAGTTCATCCAAAACACACTAGAAAATAGACTCAAAGTGCTTAATACCGGAATTATCCTTTAAGCTGGACTATGACGCCATGTTCTTCTAGATCTTGCTTTGAAACAATCTGTATTGTAAAAAGCGCTATAAATAAAGGTGACTTGACTTGACTATGAGATAAAAATATTATGAGATAAAGTTGAAATTGACATACTAAGTCATATTTGTGAGATAAAAAAGTCAACATTACAACAATTCATAATTATGAGACATGCTAAGGCATAATTGTGAAATTCTAAGTTATATGAGATTAAATTTGAGATTAAAATTGAAATTATGACATACTAAGATGTCATCATTTTGTCATTATGACATAAAATGTCAGAATTATGAGATAAAGTCGAAATTGACATACTAAGTCATTTTTGTGAGATACTCAAAATTACGACATAAGTCAATTGTGAAATACTAAGTCATATCATAAGATTTAAAAAACTAAAATTATGACAGAAAGTCAAAATTATGAGATAAAGTAGAGATTATGACATACCGAGTCATAGATAAAAAATCGAAAAGATGAATTTCTATGTCATAATGACGCCGTAATTCAAAATCCCATGGTAAGTTATTGTACCATGAAAGGGTCTGTCTCATTTTCGAAGGCCCTGACACAACATTCCTGTACATTAATTATCTTCTCCCTGTGTGAGTCATTCCCTTTCTTCCCTATTCTATCCACAGCATGAGTGTGTGCGTGTATAAAATGCCTTCCTGATGTATGCACGTTGTAGGATGAAAAAAAAAAATCACAATGGAACCCACATGAGTTTGTGCTCTAGACACAGATGCAGGTGCTTCCTGGAGTCCTGACAAGAATTCCTCGCTGACCGATGCACTTCTTAATATATACTGTCAATGATGTACCATGCAGCGCACACACACTCTTCCGTCATGGCTCTTTGCCATTAAGAGGCTTCACACTAATCTAATATATGTGCACTGAGGGCACCTGGCATAAGCCCCGCCCCCACGCTGATGATGATGATGGCGATGATGATGATGTTGACAGTGGTAAATATTCCTAGACTCCCAGCTGTGTGCCGGTAATACATTATGACACACGCATGCATCTCAGCTGATCAATAACAGACACTCAAGAATAGTCAGAGATGAAAAAGCACAGGCGTTAAAAGACTTTCGGGACATGGAAACGTTCCAGGAGCTCGAGCTAGTGTTCCAGGAACACCACGTAATACATTTTTTCGACTAAAATGGCTGGTCGCTTTTAAAGACTCATACACTCTAAAAACTGCTGGGTTGTTTCAACCCAACTTTGGGTCAAATATGGAAAAAATCCAGCCGCTAGGTTAGATTTTTACATTACATTTTTAACCCAACGTTCGGGTTTGTCCATATTTGACCCAAAGTTGGGTTAAAACAACCCAGCATTTTATGAGTGTATGTTTGACATTTCGCACATTGCGTCAGGTCAAACCGAAACCTTTGAATTTATGGGACAACGCTTAGTGCCAAACAGTCATGTTCATTTGTGTTTCTTAAAGTAGTGCTCATTCCTAAAGCCACACACACACACACACACACACACACACACACACACACACACACACACACACACACACACACACACACACACACACACACACACACACACAGGCCTGAGTCACACAACACACCCCTCTGACTGTATTACTGATCATTCTAATGTTACAGTGCTACAGGGCATGGAAAGAGATATATAAAGATATATATATAAATGTACCTCGCCTTCTCTATTCAGAAGAACAAAGCGGCTCTAAGTCAGGAGCAGTAAAAATAGCACAGACTCCAGGTGCTCGCAGGCGCTGTCTGATTGAAGGAGAAACCACATCGCGGTCTGCGCCTCAGCGTGTGTCTATTTTCTGTCACATGTGAGGGAAATTTTCAGTTTACAGCCAGACTTTGAAAGCTGTGTCTTCTCACATGGATTTAGGTGGACAGATTCAGAATTAATTTTATATTATTTTTATTTTAACATACCCAGTATAGCTCTGTTTTAAGACCTAGCTAGTTAGCTAACAGGGAACATCCTCATAACTTTTGGCTAACATTCTGGCAAGGTTTTCTCAAAGTTATGAACAAACGTTTTTCTAATAATGTTAATAAATGTTTGTTCAAAGTTATCTGTTCTTTGATAATGTTCTCAAACCGTTGCGTTTGAATGTTGAATCTTTTTATCAGCTGTGTAGACAGCATTTTTAGGGAACAACATCCTTATGCAAAGGATTTTGCATCAACATTGTAAGATACCGTGTTTTGGCATCATTTTGAAGCACCATGTACTACGTCATTCACAGAGAATTGCAAATGTGTCCAAGATGGCGGACAAGTCCAGAGAAATGTTGAGTGTAAATCTGTTTATATTTTATGAATTACCTGGAAAGTATTTAAAAAATATCCAAATGTACTATTTTGAGCCAAATCGACTCAATATTTGTGTGAGATATACTGTATATTTTTGTGCTTATTAGTGTTGTGTTGTTAGCTTAGCAACATGCTAGCATCAAACTCTATTGGAGTTGACTGAAATCGGAGCTAAAGTCGTTCTCTCAGTCAGGATCTCTCTGTGTCTGAGTGAGGGAGGCTGGAAAATGACTCGCCGCTGTAAATGGATCGACGTCAAGATGAGTAAGTGGCACAAACTCAACCTCCACCTCAGTAGAGAAAGTCACAAGATTCTTCACAGGCTCTCGCTAATATTTCTTCATTAAGGCCAAGAGCTGGACATATAAGTCCGAATAAGAGCTTCAGTTGTTTATTTTTACATGCACAAGCAGATAACCATAAGTAACGGTTTAAGAATGAAACATGAGGCAGCCAGCAGAGCTTAAGAATTACATATAATCAGATCACGTTGCTGTGAGTGAATGGAACAGGGGTCAAGTCGGTGTCAACAGAGGAGAACTGTGTCTTATATGTTGCAATTAAAGTTCACATAACCTAAATTAAAATTCTGTCATTTACCTTCATGTTGTTCCAAACCTGTATGACTTTATTTGAGCAAACTTTGCACTCAATTTAAGGCAAAACATTTTGTATTATTATTTATACCTAAACAACTGTTAAGAGCAAGAGTGGAGGGGAAGAATTTGAGGCAAATAAATGTTGGTCTGATCATCAAACAAAGTTATCATATGGCCTGGAATTTAATGGTCTGGACCACTTTAATAGTACTTTTAATCTCAACAGCCATTTTTCTTTTGGGATCTGACCTGGAAACTGTGACGCGTGACGTCAGACTTGCATTGTTGCATGCTAACATCAAACTCTACTGGATTCAATTGTGTTTGGAGCACAAACAAAAGTTGCTGACTTTGAGTGATGGAACATACATTATATCATATTTCAATCAATACCAAAAAGTATTTCAAGACTTAAAACGAGACCCTAGAATAGATCCTCATTGTTGTTTCTGTATTCCCTCACTTCAATCTTCTATTTAAGTCCATTCTTTTGTTTACGGAAGCACATTCTCAGACCTTATTGTAAATGTATGAGCATCTGAGACAATCATCTAGATGCAGATTACAAAGACATTCAGCTGGAAAGTTTCGAGGGTTCCAGGGGTTTCCCTGAGCAAACTCTAGATGTAAAAAAACACCCTATTGTTCAACCACAACTGACCTCAGACACTTGGATTGTCACGCTTATATTCACTTGTCTAGAAAGCCAGCCTGACACTAAAACAGAATTCTTAGTCATTCAGTGTTGAATTCACTTATTTAATCAGCAATCTGATTAAAGTCGGCACAAAAGCGGATGTTGCGATCTTTTCTTCCCTATTGTGACATATATCTGAGTGAAACTGCTTCTCAAACAAGAACAAATGTAGGACGGGACTTGATTTTGTCCATTGGGGATTGATTGGATGGTTGTGGTTTGCTATTGGCCGATCTCATGTGAGTGACAGGTAGCCCCGCCCTCACGCCAGTAAACGCATCATCAGAGAAGAGAAGAGATGTCGCTGCTAGAGAGTTATTTAGACTAAAGATTGCGAGCGCACATCAATAAATAAATAAAACGATTTGAACGGATTATACATTTATAATAAATGCTGCAATATTCCTTTAAAAAAAATCCATTTTGATTTCATGGTGACAATAAATACTTAATTCCTTCATTAGCCTGTTATTTTACCACCTACAGTTGCGATAGAAAGCAGACATCTATAAGACTTTGATGATTCTGGCACACATGAATGATTCAGTCTTCTGTTTACTCCTCGTCCGTCTCTGCATGTCACTGCCTTTAATTCTAGTGAAATTCGAGTGGATTTGGCTTTCTGACTCTCACACATACGGGAGGGGGGAAGAGACAGAGGAAAACAGGGAAACTGAGAGGCGGAGGGATTTCGGATCTCACCCCATGCCGCGGGAGATTGCTGCAGGCCAGGGCTGAAGGCCCTCCTACTTTCTCCACCCTGGAAGACCCTTGTTATGACAACCATTTACAATCCTTCATGAAATGTTTTCGCAGGGAATGACACTTCTTGAAGGAATGTTTCGGGTTCAATGGAAGCTAAGCTTTTTTGACAGTATCCGTGTCATGTTTTCATTTACCACAGAAACTATTTCATCGTTTCACTCTCAAGTCATGTTTACGGTATGCTAATGTATATGTAGGCCTACAATGAAAGTCAATGAGGCACAACGCTGCAGTCAGATGACTTTTGAAATACAATGTTTTGAAAGTATATACCAACATAACTCTACATTATATGTGTTAGTATTAGACTATGATGAAAGCTATAAATGTTTACTAGCAGCGTTATTAAGTTTTCAACTCATGAATGACCATTTAAAACCAGAAAACCTGCTACAATGTGCAAAATTTGCACATTGTAGCATTGTAGATACTAATTATAGCTTCACTATTTTTAGCGATGCTACTGTCCATTACTACTATGCAAACACAGTAGGCTAGTAATGGACAGTAGCATCGCTAAAAATAGTGAAGCTATTAGCATTAACCATTTGTTTAGTTGTTTCACAGTAGTGAATTGGTAGAATTAGCATTTTAGCATTAGCATTGTTGATTATGTGTTTTACCTCATGGTTGGAAAACTTTTACCGGCGGTTCATTTACACGACAACGGTGCAAACTTTTGAAAACGGGTTTCAAGTGCAAGTTTTTGAAAATTATATCATTATGGTCTCTGTGTAAACTACAAATCCAGTGACGTCATGTGCATGCGAATTAAGTGTTGCATAGTGTTTCTTTAAAACTGACATTGCCAACTACTGGCCTGGCAGCACAATACAACGGTTTTTAGTCGTTTTCGCGGATCGATGTTAACGGGGATGGTTTTGACAAGGCTGTCATCTGTACAAAGAAAACACTTTTCCAGTTTTTTTGTACATCGTTGTTGTGTAAACATACCCTAAGATAGGCTACTTTTAGTTAGTAGCTTAGCTAGCTAATCTGAATACTTTGCTCAATACCGACCGTTGTTATATTCTGAATAACCAAACGTTCATCCGCCCAGAAGAGTAGTCCCACCACTAAGCTAATTTTGCTAAAGCTGTCAGCTAATCTTAGCCAATTTTTTTTATTGTGCATTTAGTAACTTATAGCTAGCTAATCTGAATTAGCTTACCCAATAGCATTCTTATGTTCTGAATAACAAACATTCATCCGCCCAGAAAAGTAGGTTCACCACTAAAAGAACGATGTAGACGATGTCTTAAAAATGCCCAATTCTGTTGTTATATAGGCTAATTAATAACCAAATGTCAAAACGTCCTGGAAAAGTAGTTCCAACACTTGGATGATTTAGACAACTATACACACATTTTTGTATTGTAGAATGAATATTTCTGCTTTTCAAGCCTTCAGAATGTCTTTCCCCATAGCCGTCGTTGTAAGCGCATAACCGTAACCATGATTTTTATTTATTTTGACAGGCCGAGGAACAAGATGCCACAGATGCCGCAGTGTTTTAAACTTGTTTTGAACCCTGAACATATGCAAGTTTCTGTGTATTTTTAGAAAGCCTGATATGGATTGTATACTTCATATTTACAGTTGGCATCCCACATATTCACTGGAGAACGATATGAAGCGAATGACTCACTTTTCTATGTTCTTGATCTGAGATCCCTTGGGAGGGAAGGAGGGATGAAGAATCAGAGGAAGGAGGACTGGAGTGGGTGTTGTGGAGAAACAGACGAGTGACATCTCTTAGCTGGAGGTTTTCTCCCCTCCTCTGTGGCAGAATCTAAAAATATCGTAACCTAGTGCCTTCATTAGACCAGACCGCGCTCTCCATACACACAAACACACTCTTCACCCACGACCTGCAATACAGTTTTACCAAACACAACATGCATCGGCCATTACCTACATGAGATGAAGAGAAAAGGATGGTTGCTCGTCTGCATGTCCTTGCTATGACTCACTGTGTGTGTGATAAGCGCGTGGGCGCACACATGTGTGTTTGTGTGCGAGTGTGTCTGGATGTGTTACTGGGTGACGATGACATTCTTCAAGACGAGTTTGGTGGCTCTGACAAACTGTAAACTTTCAAATGTGTGTCACAGAGAGAAACATTAATTACACTGCATGTGACAGGCGGTGTGTGTGGTGATTTTAAACCAGTATGGAATAATATTGAATAACTGAATAATAAGACACAATTTTGAATTACTCACTGCATTGTGTTTCTTTTTAGATTTGAAGAAATTGTCTGTAAGCTTAACAGAAAGGGTAATGACAGACATTATCTGTTTTTGTATACTGAATATTGTCTTACAGTGTATTCTTGCTTTAAAATACTATACATTTAACACACACACACACACACACACACACGCTCGCACGCGCGCGCGCGCGCACCCCAAGCAGGGACACACACACCACCACACACACACACACACACACACACACACACACACACACACACACACACACACACACACACAACGGCGCACGCACGCACGCACGCTTGTTGGTGCAACAGCATTATGAGGACTCTCCATAGGCGTAATGGTTTTTATACCGCACAAACTATCTATTCTATCTCCCTACACTGCCCCTATCCCTAAACCTACCCATCACAGGAGACATGCTGCATTTTTACATTTTTTAATAAAACATTGTTTTTTATGTTTTTTAAGCCATTTGATTTATGAGGACTTTTGAAACGTCCTCATAAACCACCCATAAGTTGTAATACCAGTGTAATACACATGTAATTATACAAATTTGTGTCATCATAAATCACATAAACCAACTCACACACACACCACACACAACACACACACACACACACACACACACACACACACACACACACACACACACACACACACACACACACACACACACACACATATATATATATATATAACGTATACATATATACATACACTATATACACATGTACATGTATAGCATACATACACACAATCATACACATGCACACACACACACACACACACACACACACACACACACACACACACACACACACACACACACACACACACACACACACACACACACACATATATATATACAAAAAAACTTTTGCCAGGTGTTTGCATTATAGTCTATTTAACATAACTAGAAATTTCTGTAGGTCAAATTAAGCTTGATCAATGTTCTCTTACGAGAGTATCTCTCGTACTGCGTAATATCTTACGCTATGGGGAAAACTCTTTTCCACGAGATATTGAAGCCAAAAATTATCCTTAATTTTTTTATTAATGTAAAACGCTTTGCGGCAGCAAGCAGACATAGGCGAGACAGCTCGCGCGCCTATTGCTGCCCTGCGGCAACAGCAGCAGCCTATCGAGAGTGGCTCTGCGTGACGTCACGACGAATGGGGGCCTTTCGCGCCCATATAGTCACGTCCCGCCAGAAAGGGCGTGGTCTCGCCCTATAACCAGGCTCGATAGCTGCTCTTACGTTGATTTTCATCTCTTCAGCGAAGCCTCACGCATCGCTGGATCCAGAGTGAGAAGCCGCGCCGTCGACCTGTAGCCTTCAGCGGGACGTGCCATTGAGCCTGGAGTCGCTGGCCTCGCCGCCTTCAGCCGCCGTACCTGCGGTGCTTTCCGGCGTTATATCCTTTCCTCTGCATAGAGTGTGTGTGTGTGCTTGCATATCTGCTTTTTTCCCACCCCCTCTAAAAGAGCGGCGTCTTTTTAAAGATGCCTTCCTGCGGTTCTTGCCGAGCCCCACTCAGCGACGAGGACCGACATGTCATCTGCGTGTCCTGCCTGGGTGAGGATCACGCGGCCATCGCGCTCGCTGACGGCGGATGCCATCATTGTGAACGCTTGCCTATGGTGACTCTGCGGACTCGCCTAGCTTCGTTCTCCGAGCCCGCATCCCAGCCCGCCGTGATGCCGCGCCGCAAGAAGCGCCGCGCCCGAGCTATTTCCAGCCCGCCAAAGCTCGCCGGTTCGCCCGCCAGCTTCGCTCGAGTCGCTCCCAGACGGACAGCGGCCGCCGTCCGCCGCCGCGTCCGCACTTGAGCTCGACGAACTTACCGGAGACGGCATTGAAACTGAGCCGATGCGTCCGCTCTCTCAAGCCGTGGATTACATCGGCCTCGACTGAAAGGCGCTCGCGCAACTAACGCGCAATAGGCTGGACGGACGCTTTCTCGGGAAAGACGAAGCTCCGTCACAGTCGAGACCCGCGCCTTTCCCCCCTGAATGGTGAGAGACATTTGTGGTTAACGCTATCCGAGATGACGGAAGCCGAGCGCTCCGTGTTCCTCGACGTTCTCGCTCTGCTGGACGCCGCCCCCCTCAGCGCGGGCCCCGGCCGAGGATTGAGATAAAGCCCGAGGTCTCAAGGCCTTCCTAGTCTCTCTAGGAAAGCGACGGTGTTCAGTTCCCGCTGCGGCCGGATTTACACCAAAACTTCTCGCTCGTTCAGTTCCAAGCAATGTGACTGTTCCAGTGTATTTCGCAGTGAGCAAGCTGGTTCCACAGCCCGCTTGCCTGCGCACAAAGGCCGTCGTTTCGGCTAACTAGCAGCGCCGCCAGGCCCGAGATCAAACACCGCGCTCTCGCTCTGCTGGACGCCGCCCCCCTCAGCGCGGGCCCCGGCCGAGGATTGAGGTAAAGCCCGAGGTCTCAAGGCCTTCCTAGTCTCTCTAGGAAAGTGACGGTGTTCAGATCCCGCTGCGGCCGGATTTCCACCAAAACTTCTCGCTCGTTCAGTTCCATGCGTTGTGACTGTCCCAGTGTATTTCGCAGTGAAGCAGCCGGTGTCTCAGCCCGCTTGCCTGCGCACAAAAGCCGTTTCTATGGCTACCCAGATAAATCCAATAAAGAGTGCATTTTCTGGTGTTCCGGCCACGGCCGATGGTGTTATGAGTGTTGTAAGAATGCCCACGTCCCAGTGCCCATTCCCACACCCAGACACAGCCCGCCACGGTGCAGGGCTAGCACAAATAAAACCAACTCATGTTGGTTGTGCAGAAAATGTAGTGAACGCGCCCATACATGCCCGCTTACACTACACTATGCGTGTCCCTTGGTTTCTGTAAAAACGAAACTAACACACATTTAGTCGGCGCGAGCCGACAGTGTTCTCAGTGCAGTAAATGTGCCCGCTGTCCCGCATTTCCTCACTGACACGCCGAATCCCACGGGATTCACCCCCGCTCGCTTTCTATGCACAACCCGTCACAGAGAAGCTGAGCGCGGCCAGGCTGCCCGCTGTGATTAGCGCGCACCTCGCACGCTGTGAACACAGCGTTGATTCAGTCGGCGCGAGCCGAGTGTTCTCCGTGCAGAAAATGTGCCCGCTGTCTCGCGCCCGCATTTCTCACAGACACTCCGAATCTCACGGGATTCGCCCCCGCTCGTTTTCTCTGCACAACCCGTCACAGAGAAGCTGAGCGCGGCCAGGCTGCCAGCTGTGATCAGCGCGCCCCCCGCCTCGAACGCTGTAAACACGGTGTTGTGTTCCCAGTACACAGGGGCTCTCGAGCCGCCGTCCTGCCGCGGCCAGAGCCCAGATTTCATTCTACCCTAGCTATTCACGCAGATGCGTGGTCAAGGCTTCCCGGGGTATCAGAATGGGTGTTGAACACTATAACGAGAGGCTGTTCGCTACAGTTCACGCTACAGCTCGCTTTCTCTGCGCGTCCCGCCATAGAGAAGCTGAGCGCGGCCAGGCTGCCCGCTGTGATCACGCGCCCCCCCGCCTCGAACGCTGTAAACACGGTGTTGTGTTCCCAGTACACAGGGGCTCTCGAGCCGCCGTCCTGCCGCGGCCAGAGCCCAGATTTCATTCTACCCCTAGCTATTCACGCAGATGCGTGGTCAAGGCTTCCCGGGGTATCAGAATGGGTGTTGAACACTATAACGAGAGGCTGTTCGCTACAGTTCGCTCGACGCCCCCGCCGTTATACGGCGCGAGTCGAAACTACGGTGTAAAGCGAAGTGTTCCATCTACTTCGAGCCGAGATAGCGAAACTACTGAGAAAAGGGGCTATAGAACCTCTATCTCAGGGCGAAGGGGGCTTATACAGCAGATATTTTCTGGTACCGAAAAAAGATGGTGGGCTCAGACCCATTCTAGATCTGCGACTGCTGAACAGAACGCTCGTGAAGCGCCAGTTCAGAATGCTTACGACCAGGAAATCCTCGCGCAAGTGCGCCAAGGAGACTGGTTCATGTCAATAGATCTGAAAGACGCCTATTTTCAAATACAAATAGCGTCCCATCACAGGCGATTCTTGAGATTCGCCTTCGAGGGCCAGGCATATCAATACACAGTCCTGCCGTTCGGCCTGTCCATAGCACCCCGTACGTTCACGTAGTGCATGGACGCGGCCCTCGCCCCCCTGAGACTTCGGGGCATGCGAGTTTTGAACTACTTGGACGATTGGCTGATTCTAGCTCGTTCACGAACGGAGCTCATAGAACACAGGGCCGCATTACTCGAGCACCTCGAGGAGCTGGGCCTTACAGTCAATTGGGCGAAAAGCTCACTGCTCCCCAGTCGGAGAATTTCCTTTCTGGGAACAGTGTTAGACTCGCTATCCATGACAGCACGCCTGTCACCGGAGCGCGGATTGAATATTCAGCACGTCGCGAGATCCTTCCGCCACGGCTCTATAGTCCCGCTCAGAAGGTTTCAGAAAATGCTGGGTCTGATGGCCACAGCAGCCTCCGTACTCCAGTTGGGCCTGCTCCGCATGCGCCCACTGCAGCTATGGCTAAAAGCACGAGTTCCCCCCAGGGCGTGGACCGCAGGTCTATTTCGCCTCAGGGTCGACCTTCAGTGCATTTCGGCTCTGAAACCATGGAAAGCAACCGACTGGTATCAGTCAAGTGTGAGTCTGGGGATCCCCTCGAGTGTGAAGGTGGTGTCTACGGACACCTCCACTTCGGGGTGGGGAGCGCTGCTCGAGGGCTGACCGCTAGCTGGCCTATGGTCAGCGCGGGAGAAGCTCCTTCACATAAACTGCTTGGAATTAATAGCAGTCGACAAAGCGCTAAGGCGCTTCTGTCCCCAGATAATAGGCCACCACGTATTGGTCCGGTCGGACAACATGTCAGTGGTGGCGTACATAAATCGCCAGGGCGGCGTCAGGTCCTGAAACCTTTACAGGCTGACGGAACGCCTCCTGGTCTGGGCTCAGCACAACCTGCTCTCGCTGAGAGCGGCGCATGTGCCTGGTCACCTAAATGTGGGGCCAGACAGGCTGTCCAGAAATAACGTCCCAGCAGGAGAATGGTCTCTGCACACGCAGACGATCCAGCTGCTGTGGGAAACGTTTGGCAAAGCGCAGGTGGACCTGTTCGCGTCCCAAGAAAACGCTCACTGCCCGAGATTCTTCTCGAAAAGCCGGGACGCGCTGGCCCATGTTCGGCCCCGCCGCCCCCTATATGCTTTTCCCCCTGTCTCACTCCTGCCTCAGGTGTTGGAGCGAATCAGGAGGGAGGGATGCCCAGTGCTACTCATAGCTCCGCTCTGGACAAACCAGTCGTGGTTCCCTGTCCTGATGCAGCTGACCAGCGCTGCCCCATGGCCTTTACCGTTGAGGAGAGACCTCCTCTCTCAGGCGGAAGGCTCGATTTGGCATCCTCGCCCGGATTTGTGGTCCCTGCACGCATGGGCCATCAACGGGTACCCGCTGACCTCCCAGAGGGAGTGTTAAACACGATCGCGCAGGCTAGAGCCCCGTCTACCAGACGGCTCTACTCCTCGAAGTGGTCTGTGTTCTCTGCTTGGTGTCAAGCGCAGGGCTTTTCACCTGTAGACTGCGGGGTTACGGAAGTGCTTTCCTTCCTTCAGGAGCTACTGGATAAGGGCAGGTCCCCTTCCACGCTCAAAGTATACGTGGCGGCCATAGCAACGTTTGCAAAACCGGTGTCTGGCCAGTCACTAGGAAAGAGCGACTTAGTCGTGCGTTTCCTTAGAGGAGCTCGGAGGCTAAACCCTCCCAGGCCCCCTTCAGTCCCGACATGGGACCTTTCCACGGTCTTGGAGGCCATGAAAGGTGCCCCATTCGAGCCAATCCAGTCGTCAGACATGAAACACTTGTCTTTCAAGACAGCGTTTCTTATGGCTCTCGCTTCAGTGAAGCGCGTAGGGGACTTGCAAGCGCTCTCAGTAAGCGCGTCATGCATGGAGTTTGGACCTAATGACTCAAAGGTCATACTCAAACCGAAGCACGGCTATGTGCCGAAATCCCTCAACACACCGTTCAGGGCCAGGTGATTTCCCTGTCTGCCCTTCCGGTTCTCAATGAGGAGAAGGACGCGAGTCTCCTTTGCCCTGTCAGGGCACTAAGGGCTTATGTGTCCCGCTCGTCTGGTTTCAGACAGACTGAGCAGCTTTTCGTTTCGTTTGGCGGCCGTGCTAAGGGACTTGCCGCTTCGAAACAGAGCCTATCCAGATGGATAGTCGGTGCCATAGCGCTGGCTTACACTTCTAAGGGCCTACTGTGCCCTTTGGGTGTTAGAGCGCACTCCACAAGAGGCATGGCCTCCTCGTGGGCATGGTCTAGCGGGGTTACCCTGCAAGATATTTGTATGGCCGCGGGCTGGGCCTCGCCGTCTACATTTATAAAATACTATAACTTGGAGGTTCCCGCCTTACAAGCTAAGCTTTTGGCGGTATAAAATTCAGTGCTATCTGCCCGCTGTGCGGCTCGGATACTGAGTTTGACCTGCGTATTGCTCACTGACCGGTACAGCAGCTCATTAAAATGTTGACACACTTGTGGCCACCCAGTTCAGGCTGAATGTTCACCCTGACGGTATGGTCTATTTGTCACATGATTAGCTCCTTTCGGATGCTATTTACAGGGAATGATGCTTCTAGCCTCTCTTCCCTCACTCTCTGTGAGTGTATGGTGATTATGCACTATATGCGCCCCGGGCTTCGGCCCCTGGGACTTTGGTGTTGGATCCCTACCAGCACGGCGTGTTGCATTGTGTTCCCCATAGCGTAAGATATTACGCAGTACGAGAGATACTCTCGTAAGAGAACGTACTCGGTTACTAATGTAACCTCGGTTCTCTCTAGAGAGGGAACGAGTACTGCGTATCTTGCCGTGCTTGGAATACGCTCTGGTTCGCTTCGGCGATGAAAACCAACGTAAGAGCAGCTATCGAGCCTGGTTATAGGGCGAGACCACGCCCTTTCTGGCGGGACGTGACTATATGGGCGCGAAAGGCCCCCATTCGTCGTGACGTCACGCAGAGCCACTCTCGATAGGCTGCTGCTGTTGCCGCAGGGCAGCCAATAGGCGCGCGAGCTGTCTCGCCTATGTCTGCTTGCTGCCGCAAAGCGTTTTACATTAATAAAAAAATTAAGGATAATTTTTGGCTTCAATATCTCGTGGAAAAGAGTTTTCCCCATAGCGTAAGATATTACGCAGTACTCGTTCCCTCTCTAGAGAGAACCGAGGTTACATTAGTAACCGAGTACGATTTTTATTAAAACTAACTTTATGTATTTTTTTTTGTATGAGGATATTTTGGGCTTGAGGTGAGTCATTTGTTTATTTGTTTGTTTGTTTTTATTTATTCCTCCATTTATTTATTCATACTGTATTTTTTACAGTGCCTAGTCCCAATTCAGCTAAATAACCATTTGTGTTCAAGAGAATGAAGGTTTTTAAATCAGTTTTTTTAATGTATATTTTTATACTGAACTCTTCCTTTAATAAATGAAAATAGTATATCAAATGGACCCACTTAAAAGTGCATTTTTACTGCAGTTTGTGGTGCTCAAGTCGTGTATGATTATATAACTGTATTATTGTTTTGGTCCTAATTAATATCACAGGACGGCACTGTCTGAAAATGGCAGATGAACAGTCTCGGTGCAGACAGACCCGTTGAGTGGGAAGATTGCTGGTGAAGTGCTAAAATCCGCCATTAAAACTATGCAAGTATGATTACAATGAGTCAACCACTTAAAAGTAAATACCAAACCTGAGTCACACAAGCTATATGAGTAAAGCACCACTGGAATACTGAAGCGGTGTTTGAGACCTGATAGGCCTGTCGTACACAAATACCCCCCTCATTTACAGAGAATTTATTTTTACAATATACACCATGGTGTGTTTGACCACACTTTTGCAGCATTTTAATAGTTTTTCTGGAAGTACCTCGATGACTCATGTGACTACACACACACACACACACACACACACACACACACACACACACACACACACACACACACACACACACACACACACGCACGCACGCACGCACACACACACACACACACACACACACACACACACACACACACACACAGCCTATTTGAAGATTCGTTTCTCTGAAACAAAGGAAAGGGTGCGAAAGGGTGCTGACGTACGATAATGCTTGAGATATTCAAATCTCAAAAATACCATAGGGAAGTTGTATTAATAGTATTGCATATAATACCAAAAATATATCACATATAAATCTGTACAATAATTGATCATAATTAAATAAGAGGCTATTTGTGGTAAACATAAACATCTTTAATAGCTCAACGCTTGCTGTGCAGTAACAGAAACTGAAGACACTACTGTAGATTTTGATAAAGGATATCCGTGAATTCCCATCATTTTAATAACGCTTCCTTATTTTTAAATGTCGAGAACAAATGTTGATGATCCATTTTTGGCATTTGGTTTGAGAAGTTTCAATGAGAGTCTCTGTCCTCTCACACAATGAGGCAGAAACAACCTTCGTTTCTCCCTCAGTATCGCTTTCCAGATCAAAATGGGGATGTGGATCTGAAAAGTAACCGCGAACACCCTCTCTCACAGTCCAGAAGCGGCTGCCGGCGCAGTGCAGGGCTGTGAGAGCTGTGTGGGCCGATGGTGCGTCAGTCACAGATGTGTGCCCATGTGAATTTCTTTCTGGTCAGATTGTGGTGACACTGCACCTGTGTTACTTCCCTTTACAAGAAAGAATCCTGCATGACAAATTACAGAAGCATTACAACATGCAGTCAGTGGGTGCCCTGAACTCGAGTTACGTAATACGTATAAGTTTCGGAACTATTCTAGTCTTTTTTTATTTCTCATTTTGTACAAGGTCATACTAAATATATATTGTTTTGGCATGTGTTCATACTTTCTTTGTATGTCATCCTGGCCTAAAATTATATCTGCACTGTTTCGTTGCATTATCACAAATAAAACAACTGACTATGAAAATTAGAAAATCACCTTTATTGCATCATTACTGCATTATTGTATCAGCCAATCACATGCAGTGCATATATGTGTGCAGACTTGGTCAAGACGATCTGCTGAAGTTCAAACTGAGCAGCAATGGAGAAGAAAGGTAAATTAAATGACTGAATGTGGCCTGGTTGTTGGTATTTTTGAGTATTTCAGAAACTATCTATCTGTCGCTATTTTTGTTTGTTTTTTGCGCTCAAAAAGTATTCTCGTCGCTTGATAAACTTAAGATCTAGCCAGTTCGACTCTTTTAACGATTTCTTTAATGACTTTTCGGGGCTGTCAAGTTTCAATCCCTTAGAAACCTATGGAGGAGTGATCCAGCTCTCAGATTTAATCACAAATATATTAATTTGTGTTCCGATGATGAACGAAGGTCTTACGGGGTTGGAACGACATGAGGGTGAGTAATTACTGACAGAATTTCATTTTTGGGTGAACTATCCCTTTAAGGTCAAACCTTAAGGCGTACAGGCTATGTAGCAGAAGACACACACCAGATGCCACTGTTGTCAGCTGAGAACAGGATATAATTAACACAAACTCACCAACACTAGACAATGAAAGATTGGAAAAGCGTTGCCTGGTCTGATGAGTGTTGATTTCTCTGCAACATTCAGATGCTAGAGTCAGATGCTAGTTTGGCGTAAACCACATGAAACATCCTGCCTTGTATCAACGGTTCAGGCTGCTGGTGCTGGTGTGATCAAGTTTCAAGTTTGGTTTATTTATAGCACCATTAAAACAGCAGGAATTGACCAATGTGCTTTACAACATCATCGGATAAAATAAACTCACCAAGGGTGTAATGATGTGTGGGATATTTGCTTGGCACACTTTGGGCCTCTTAGTACCAACTGAGCGTCGTTTAAACACCACAGTCTGAGTGTTGTTGCTTTATGACCACAGAGTATCATCTTCTGATGGATACTTCCAGCAGGATAATGTCACAAAGCTCAACCTCAAAAACCTTGAATTTTTGAACATGACAATGAGTTCACTAAACTCAGACGGCCTCCACAGTCACCAGAATCCAATAGAGCAGCTTTGGGATTTGGACGGGAGATTAACATCATTGGATGAGCAGCCGACAAATCTGCAGCAACTGTGTGAAGGCATCATGTCAATATGGAGCAGAATCAATTTGGTTTCCAGGACCTTGAATCTGTGCCATGACGAATTAAAGAAGTTCTGAAGTGAAAAAAGGGGTCCAAGGTGTACTTAATAAAGTGGCCAGTGAGTGAACAGAATATGCGTTTATTTATTTGTTTATCCCCTATAGAGGCTACTCATCCCGGGGTCCCAAAAAGTAAAAATACAAAACTACATTAATCAACAACAATAAAATACATATAACTTAAGTGTCAGGGTTGTGTTTAGTTTTCATTGTTTTTTGGTTTCGTTTTCATTGTTCCCTGTCACTTTTTTCCTGAGTTCTTGTAACATGTTTATATTGATGTGGTTTTGTTTCTAATTTGGTTACCCCTGCGATTCTGAGCATTATTGTTAATAATAATTGTAATAAAAACACTGTTTGTGTTGAGATATCTGTCGTAGTGCCCTTGCTGCAGCCACAGATGTCTATCAATATATTGAATTAAATAACTGTCATTATATTCACACACACACATATATGTATTATATATATAAGCACATTTTTTACTATTCATACAACATTTTAGTTTCATGCATGTTGCTACATTGACAAATAAATGAATTGCTTTTATTCAATAAATTTTTTAATATGACTAAATCATCCTGATTGCATTGTGCAACAATGAAAGTATTTCCAGAAGCTCTGCACACTTCACTTTCACCGTGTATTTTACCGTTGGGCAACTGACTGAGGACGGTTTGTGCATGTAAGTTCATGTAGCGAACAGCGGGATGATTCGGAGCAAGTGGGGGAGCCGTTTCCTGTGGGCCGTTTCCTCTTCCTGTCTCTCTGAGTGACAAAGACCAGGGGGGGAGGGGTTGGCTCTTCCTGTTTAACAGGAAATAGGAACAGCTCTCAGCAGATCTAGACTGGCAATGATGGGCTGCTATGCGAAACCAGGCATCAGAAACAATGCACATCCTCAAGGCATGTAAACAACGCTAGCCCATCCCATACCTCGAGGACTCAACAAAAACAGAGATCGTTTTAACTGTACAGGACATGATTCTACTGGTCATGTCACACTTTGTGGATATCTTACACAACATAGGTTGTGTGATTATAAAAGGGGGAGTCCACCCACACTTTCCATTAAGAGTGAGAATGAAACCAGTGTGGTGTAAAAACCCCCATTCCACTGCATGGGTGCGCAGGGTTGGGCTGAGGTGTGTCTGTGAGTGGCTATTACTAATGAACCACTGACTAATCTTCTCATCTGTTGCTTGAAGTGTGTGTGTGTGTGTGTGTGTGTGTGATGTGGGTAGCTTTTACTCAGCTGTCTGTTTCTCTGACAAAGCTTTGACATGTTAGCACATGTTCCTAATACTGCAGTTGTAGGCTAATTGACCTCAAATGCTATGCTAGCATTCAAGCACATCTTTGGAAAACAAATTCATTTTGAACGTTTAGCTAATGTTATGAAGTTATAAAAACATTATTTCTGAATGTTCCCTGAATGTTTAATATTTACTACATGGTGAATGGTACATCGTGCACTATATAGGGACAGTGAAAGTTTCAGAGAGTGTAAATATGCTTTCCATTGGGCTGAATGAAGTCTGGTTTTAACCCCCGCATCTCCGGTCCAGAGACACGATACACAGAGTGGATCATATGATCGAGTCGCCACAGAACAGAAAACCTATCGGCCTCATTTGAATTCTGCACAATGCTATATTATAGCTATCTGGAGGAGATAGGAGGAGAAGCGGTTAGAGATTAGAAGGAAACTGTGGCTTTATCAAGCTCAACAGCTCTGGCCGAGCTGTGATATAAAGTTAACGCTATTGACTATTTTTAAAAAGGGGAGGAGCTGATCGATATGCCCCGCCCCGTCTTCCTGTTTCAGTGGAAATTACCTCAACACATTGAATAATGCTGTGCATTTAAAGGCACTTCAGTGGGCCTTTAACGTCTTTCTTGGTTATTAGGGAAACATTCAATTTGATCATTTTGCTTTTGAATTTTCTTTGAACATTCTGAAACAAACATTAACATTTAAAAAAATGTTAGACGAGCATCCAATAAAAATAGTTCAGAAAAAAACTTAAATTAACTATGTATAAATAATGTTTTTGAGAACATTATTAAAGACCAGATAACCTACGAACAGACATTCTTTTAACGTTACTGGAAGAAAGTTTGTTCATATCTTTAAGAAAACCTTGCCAGAACGTTCCCTGTTAGCTGGGATCTTCAGAGGGGTTTAATGTGTTCTGAGTGGTTGCCAGGGCGTTGTTAGGGGGTGATTTTAGTGATTTTAGCATGTTACTATGTGGATGTTAGGGTGTTCTGGATTATGGTATATTGGTTGGTCAAAAGAGCAAAAGAGTCCCCCGGCAACACCACCCAGCCAGGGAAGGAAACGCAAGAGAGACGGCTCGGCTCTGGAGCCCACTGTTTATGCAGCGGCATCCTGCCCATCGCCCCGCTACCCACCGAGAAACACACACACACACACACACACACACACACACACACACACACACACACACACACACACACACACACACACACACACACACACACACACACACACACACACACACACACACACACACACACACATACACTGCCCCTGTCCCTAAACCTACCCCTTACAGGAGACATGCTGGATTTTAACATTTAAAAAAAAACATTGTTTTTTATGTTTTTTAAGCTGTTTGAAATATGAGGACGCATGCAATGTCCTCATATTTCACGTGTAAGTTGTAATACCAGTGTAATACCCATGTCATTATACACATTTGTGTCCTCATATATCACAAAAACAAGCACACACTCTCACACACTCGCACGCACGCTCGCACACACCACACACACACACACACACAACACACACACACACACACACACACACACACACACACACACACACACGCACACGCGCGCGCACACACACACACACACACGCACGCACGCACACGCACACACACACAGTTTGCTCATATAAAAGATAAAAAGAGCAAAATGAGGAGAGTAAACAAATCAGGGAGATAAACAAAAATTACTTTAGAAAAGTGCAGTGGTTTGCTCAGTTGCGTTCACAATATTAATTAATATCAGGCTCGCTATCATTGTTTATAAAAGTGGCAAACAGGTTCATATGTTTCTCTGAAACATTAGGAACTCCATTTTTGTTGCTGACAAACAGCAGACTCGCATGTTTAGAAGGGCGCCACATTTATTCATTTTGACGTCTGTCCATTGTTGTTACATTGAGCTACAAAGCACCCTGCCCCATTGTGTGTGGGTCCGTTCGCACAGTGGCGTCATCTAGGTTTCTCCTCCCATCCAGTATTTGTGTATCCGAACACGTTGTCCTGCATGAGAGACTCTGCTCTCCGAGCTGCCTTGCTGTCTCTGCGGCAGCTGCTTCTAACGCAGCATCGTAACAGAAGTGGAATATGAAAAGTGAATTGAAACACACCAGGGACGACCCCATTTAGGTCACAGATGAAACAAAGTGATTCAAATAATAATAATAATACATTAGTGAAAACTGAAAACTGACAAAATATTGAAATGTTTCTTCAAATATATACTCTTTATGAGATCTTAGTTATTGCTTATATTTATATAAAAAAATTGTGTTGTATTTTTTTAGTACATTAATTTATAGATATTATAATTAATTAATAGTTTTGTATATAATTGATGCTTATTTTTATAACATTTATAATATGTTACTTAATAATATTTTTTTAAATGTTTATTTTTATAATATGTGTAACCATCACCATGAGAGTGCCCGGGATTACCATCAGAGGGAACTCCAACCCGGACAATCACCACAAATCCACAGACTCCATTACCCATAATCCTTTGCCCAGACCATCATCCATGATCACACTCACCTGTCTCATTATCTTGTTTACTCACCCTATAAGCCTGTTCTTTCTGTCATTCTTTGCAAAGTCTTGTTTAGTGTCTATACTGCATTTCTGAGCATGTTTGTATTGTTTCTCCCGTGTCCTGGTTCTCTGCCTGTTCCCTTGGATTTCTCTCTTTGCCTCAGCCCTGATCTGTTACTGTTTGGGTTGTTGTGAATGAGCTTGCCTGTTATCTGGATTACGTCTTTGGATTACCCTGTTCAATAAATACTGCATTTGGATCCTCAACCTTTGTGTCTCAGAGCAGTTTATGACGATATGTTTGAGATGTTATATTTTAATGAAAGGACTCTATTTCAATTATTTTTATATTATTTATTTATTCAAAATTAATTTGTCACACCGCAGTGCTATTTTAACAAACTGCAAAACTAAAAAGTGATTAAAAACACTGGAAAAATGACAGCATTTAAAATCAGTTTTAGTTTAGTATTAATTTTATAGTATTTTATTAATATTGTGAATTAGCTTTTAGTTTTGAATTTTAGCATTTAGTTTAAGTTTTAGTAATTTGTTTTAGTAATATATAAATATTTCAGTTTAGCAATAATTTTTAGGTATCTTCACTCGGAACTTCATTTCGGTTGCCAAGGCAGCATTCGAATTTTCATTTAAGTTTTTTAAGTTTAAGCTTTTCATCTAATATTTATGTTTTCTTTTATTTCAGCTTTATTTAAAATTATTTATAATAGTTTTTTTTATATATATATATATATATATATATATATATATATATATATAATATATATATATATATATATATATATATAATATAAAATCTTGACTTTGTACAAAAAATGTATGGATGTTATTTGTTAACTATCCAAGTATTTGTGTCATCCGCCATCTTGAAAATTTTCACTGACCATGTCGCAATGTATTCTGGGATTGCTGTCCATGTTGATGCGAAGCTGCTTTAAAAAACTGGTCAAAATGATGTATCTTAAATATGCTGCGTACTTTTCGTTGAGTCGAGAGCATCAATGATGCCTTAAACTCTGCCAGTTCTGGAACAGAGCCAGCGTTTGTGAGTCACACTGCCTGTATTCTCCAGGTAAAACACTTCAAAAGCATCAGTACCTGGATGTGAGGTGAATAATGGAGAATCAAATCACACACACACTTTCTCACACAGTATGGCTAAACGTCAATGAAAGGGCCTCTATTTTCATGGCCCCGCTTGCCGATCAAACAGTTACGTGTGTTGGGGACATGTGTGAGTTTTCAAAAATGATGACGCACACCCCATAACAGCATTGTGTCATCTCATAAAGTGTTATATGTATGTGTGTGTTTGAGTGAGAGAGAGAGAGAGCTGCATTGTGGGATGGCTAGTGATTGAAATGAGCGAAATGCTTACGTACTTCAAATTTGGACCAATGGTCTAGTGAAACTACAGAAAAACATCAATTTCCAGTCAGTTTGCTGAGGCTTTTTTCTCCCAGATATAAACAAATACATACGCAACAAGAATGATTCACAAAGACACACTACACACACAATACACAAACCGCTTTCTAGAAGATTACAGTGAAATGGATGTGGAAATTGAAGTGTGTGTGTGATGACAACAAGAGAACTGATTTGACGACAGCAATTACGGAGGCATTAAAGGACAACACACAAACACACACACATAAGCGCTGACCCAAAACCTAGTGAGCTGCTTTGCTGTCAAAGTTGGACTAGTAAAGCTAGTCAGTTCTTTAAGCTACTTGAGACTTAGTTGATTTCAGTGGAGTTTGACGTTAGCATGTTGCTAAGCTAGCTAACAGTGTGATATTCTAAGTATAAAAAATTATCAAATTAAATCAGACTTTCTGAGAATCTCTGGAGATGTGATATAAAATCTGTGAAGAAAGCTATATATGTGCCCTCCAAAGTCCCATGTGTTCAAGAGAACAAAATTGTCACTTCCTTAGAAATTGGTGCAAATTACTTTTTTTATTTTATTTGCATTTTTAGAATAAATGCACATATTGGCGTTTCTATCCAATGTGTTTGATGCAATATCCCACAATTTGCATAAAAGTAGGTGAATAGAAACAGTGACTCACTCTGCACTTCCTGTTGGCCGAATTGAGAGGAAAGTGAGTAAAATGAGACAGAAAAACAAGCAAAACAATTATTTCCACAGAAATTTGCATGATTTATGCAAAATAAATATCCCGCTCACATTGCTTTTTCCCTAGCTGTCAGGCCATTACACTGGATATCTTCAGAATAAAAATTAGTCAGCAGGGGAGGGCGAAGAGATAGAGGAAATACAAAATAAAATATCATTCATTTCACTTTTGCTGATGATCAAGAGGTTTTCTGTAACCCATGTTACTCTGGACATCATGTAACATCACTATTAACATTAACATTAACTGTAAAGTTATCTGTGACAGTACACACTTAAAAATAAAGGTTCTTATTTTGCATCTGTCATTCTATGGAACTCTTCCACTGCACAAAAAGTTCTTTATAGTGAAAAAAGGTTCTTTAGATTCTTAAAAATCTAAAAAATAGAAAAAATAGATTCTTCAATGGTTCTTCTAAGCCATCGATGTGAAAACCTCCACCTAACATTTATTTGTAATAGTGTAAATGATGACAGACACATTTTTGAGTGAACCTGCACCTCTGATTGGTGTAGTAGATGGAAAGCTCACACTGATTCCCTGCAGCGTTTCAGAAGTGTGTGAGTGTGTGTTGACAGTATCATGGCACAGCCTGTTG